>ML357977.1:156402-316252 GCA_005239505.1 Nicotiana paniculata | reverse complement strand
GAAAATAAGCAACAATTTACCCTTTCCTTCCCCCCCCCCCCACCGCCCCCCAAATATCTGTCAAATCAATATCAATGGAAATAGTACCAAATATCCAAGCGCACACAAGGGTAAGAGAACCGGCCAGAGTCATAAGGAAATATCTAGACACAGAACACATGTAAAGCTTCCCCCACTCGTGAATCATACATGTGACTCGGGTGCTGACACGTTTATATACAATTACAATAAAGCTTCCCTCGATCGCGAATCATACCTGCGATTCGAGTGCTGATACACTTATACCCATTTATCATAAAGCTTCCCTTCATCGCGAATCATACCTGCAATTCGAGTGCTCACTCTTATACGTACATATATATATACCGACATATTAATAACTTAGTAGGGCTATACCTGTAACAGGGACTGATCAACTAGGAGTTCAAGTGAAACTCTCCACATTTTCATATCAATTCAAAAGCAATAGGCAGCTCAAAGAACACCCAAAGATACATATAAGGCACATAGAGACATGCTTGTGAGACCTAAAACTACCCGATATAGCATGAGAGTCTCCACGTACAAACTCTCGTAGCCCCAATAAAAACTACACATAACATATATAACACCTATGGGGACAATTCCTTCTTACAATGTTAGAAAGAAGACTCACCTTGTGTCAAATCAACCCCTCGGACCAAGGATGCGCCCGAACTCCGAACTCTACACCCGAGGACTCGCAACTAGCCAAATATGGTACAATGATATCAATGCATGCTCGAAGTAGGTTAATTATCCTATTTATCCAATAATTCAACATTCTTGAAGAATTCCCAAAATCAAACCCCGGGCCCGCACGTTCAATTCCAAAAATTCTCGAACAAATCGTTCACCCGAAGCCTAAGGATCGTTAATATACGATTTATACTTGAATTTATAGCAATAAATGGGTAATTCACCAATTTCTCAAGAACCCTAAATTACTACCCAATTCTTAATTTTCAATGATTTAGCAGAGAGTTTAACTAATAATTCATGTTTGAGACTAGTGTTAGAGTGGAATTTACTTAACTCTTTAGTAGTTAGGTCGTGGAACCTCTTTCCTCCAGCTCCCAAGTCTCTACTGGTGATAAATGACAGAAAGGAGTGAACTCCCGTGTGTTAAAGGAAACACATTGCCTGGCCTACAGGGATTCCGCACCTGCGGCTCGAAGACCGCATATGCAGTCTCACGTCTCCGAGCTGGGGCTCGCACCTGCGTAACTGGAGGAAAGGGCTGGGTTCGCACCTGAGGAGGGATGGCCGCACCAGCAGTTCCGCTCCTGCGGACTTTTGTCCGCACCTGCGAGAAATCGCACCTGTGATGCTTGGGACTGCAGGAGCGGTCCAACACCTGCGATTGGGCAACTGTACCTGCGGTCATACCAGAACAAGTGCACCAATAGCTATTTTAGCTAGTTTTTAGCCCCGTTGGTTATCCGGAAAGCCCCTGGACCCACCCGATCCCTCGTCTAAATATACCAACAAGTCCCAAATTATAATACGGACTCGCTCGAGCCTTCAGAACACCCCAAACAACGCTAAAACTCAAAATCACACCTCAAAACCCCAAGAACCAAACTTAGGAACTCTAAGTTTTCTAGACTTTGCTAACAACGCGCCGAACCGACCGATACTACTAGGTACACACATCGAAATGGCAAAGCGAAACTATTCCCGATCTCGAAATTCCGTTTGGACCTCGATAACACAAAAACACGTTCAAAGCCACAATAGGAACCTAATGAACTTCTTATTTCAATATTGGGAGACGAGACGCTCCGGGTCATAAGAAACCCATTCCGAACATACGCCTTGGTCCAAAATCATCACACAAAGCTACCGGAACCAACGAAACTCGATCCCGAGGTCGTTTACGAAAAATGTTGACCGAAGACAAACTTGACCTTAAAGGCCAACCTTAAGAAACCAATTGTTCTTGTAGCACTCTAGACACCTCTTAATCCCGGACCACCAGTTCCCGCAAGTCATAAATCATATAAAGCCGCTATGGGAAGTTTAATTTAGGGGAACGGGGTCCGATAGCGTAAAACGAACGGTCGGGTCGTTACATCTAATTCATAAGTTCAAAGTGGAGGCAAAAAGTGATTCACGTCGTGCCGCAACGTTAAATCAAGCGCTTGTTGGGAGGCAACCCAGCTTTACTACTTTCTTCTATTTTTTTTTTTATTATTTTTGTATTATACTATTTTTGTGGTGTCGATTTTTGATTTTTAGGAGCATGGAACGCAAAGCTATTGTAAGGATGCAACAACAAACCATTAGTTGCTGTTGATACCCATTATTTTTCCTCAAATTATTTTAAAATTTGTATATATAACTCCAACATCACTCTTTATAATAATTGGTATTTTCCAAAAATTTTCATATTTATGTTAACTCCTTTTCCAGTTTATTCAGTATTTTTTTTATTATTCATAAATTATATTATAAATAATTTCAAAATATTTCCCTGTCAATATATCATTTTTAATCCTATTAGGATTTAATTATTTCACAAATTAGCCAATTTCGCATTATTTGACCATAATTACAATAATTTGGCAACTATGGCCTAATTGTACATTTTATACCATTTAAATCAATAATTATTTCACTTTATATTTTTTATACTCGTTAATTACCTTAATTTCATTTATTTTAATATCAATTTCATTTTATATGATTACAAGCTATTTTTATTTAATTATTTATCTATTTTTAATGAGTGTTTAACAATTAGCCACATATATTTAAATCTAGCCTAACTCTAACCCAACACATCATATTTGAAAAACCCAATTCCAAACCCAGCCTAAATCAATTCCATACCCGGCCCAACCCTCAATCTATCTGAGTCGTTGATCAAATTAGATCAACGGCCCAGATCCCACCTACCATAATTAAACCTTGACCATACCCCCCTCCGACCCCTCATTTCCAGTCTCTCATTCTGTCTCTATCTCTCTCTGGTTCTCTCAGGTTCTCTCTAGAACCTTCCCTTTTGTCTATCCACCTCCAATGGAGTTTGCTCGTCTTCTCCGGCTAGTTCCCTCGCCGGAAACTATGGTCTTTCACTATCTCCTGGTTACTGCTTCACCCTACACTTGTCTAACGACAACCTAAGGACCTCGGGCGAACCTAGAGCGATTCAGCTCCTACCTATGGTCCCTCAAGCCATCTTACGGCCTCCTCCGGCCGTCTGAGTAAGAGCCATGACTTTTTCGGCTAACGCCGACGACATATTTAGGGTTTTTCTTGTTTTTTCATCTCTCTAAAACCCTAACCCCTGGTATATTCACGATTCCTTTAGGTTTGTCGTAGTTTTGTGTATATCATGAAGCTTTTTACATGTTTTCTTCAAAAACCTTCCTATTCTCTTAGATCTACACTAGATCCGGGTTTATTACGAGTATTAATACATTTTTCATAAAGGTTTTCCATTTTTAAACAAGTTTTTCACATAGGGTTTCTGAAACCTTTTCTTCAAACGATTTCTCAAAGTTTAAGTGAATTTTCTCATATGATTAAAACATTTTATCACTTTTAATCATGATTTATTTAGTTTTAAGATTGTGTTCTAAATGATTAGCATGTCTTTTCTTTCGATTTGAATGTGTGTCTGTTCCCCATGAGTAATCCCTGTTTCTTTTTTATTATTGCTTCACTATAATATTGGATCTTTAATTCTGTTGCTTCTTGTGTGTTCACCCTACTTGAATCATTACTGCCTCGAATCCCTGAATGATTATGAGTAGTACTATACTGATTTTTCATACGATATCCTCTACTGATTCTGGATGTTTCCTTAGATACACGAGGCCTTCCCTTAATAGGTACCAATTTGGAATCTCTGATTTTCCTATTATACTTACATTGTTCTTATATCCCTCTAAGTTATATATGGTTCTTTCCTTTTAACGTTGACCGTGTGAATTACTCCCTTGATTATAGGGATACTTGTGCTAATTAGGTATTGATTGATATTCAGTCCCACAATCACTGGTTAATTCTGGTTCTTTCCTTTTTTTTCATCATTCAAAATATATATGCTCTATTCCTACACAGACACACACACAAACTAATCTGTTAAAAAAAAATCTCTCTCACAATTTAAAAGACTTTCTACTCTCTCGTCTGTGCTAATTACTACTGCTCTAGGTTAGCCGGCTGCAAGCACAGTCTAACTATTGTGCATTTTCCTACTTTCATGTTTTCTGTTATTGCTTTCTTCACTTCACAGGTATGTTCTAATTTATATTTCAGTCCTCAAACCAACATGTTTCCTTTACTGTTATGATTCAACATGCTTCCAACTTTCTTACTTATTGTTCAGCATGTATCTAGGATGTTGAACTCCCCTCTGCATGTTTAAATTAGTCTTTATTTGTTTATGACCAGCATGTTTTTGTAAACTTAGAACCTACTTCTTACATTTCTTTGACTGGTATATTAGTTTAACCATGTCCTTAGGTGTTAATCTGACCTAGCTTTGTGGCCCCCTGATCCTCTAGACCTTTAGGAGTTCTTGATTATATGTCTGTGTGCGTATCTGCTTGTTGTATGTATGCCTTTACATGCTCTGTATTTGTCCCTAATCCCATTACTCCTGTTTGTGATTGTTGCACTATCTCTGGTCTTTGTGTGATGTTAAACTTCAATTTCCTTCTTCAAAACCGTTTTCTTACTTACCCTTTCTCAAAATTGTTCCTTACTTAAATCCTTTTAAATAAAATGCACTCTCACATCCACTATTAGAAGTCTAAGTTCAGCCCCCTTCGTGTGAGCACTGCTTCGGGAACCCTTTGAGTACCCTCTGAACTCTAACACACAAGGCTGGCACTTGCACACTGCACATGTTTATTTCTTTGGCTATGTCTGGGTGTGAGCACTGCCCGGGAGCCCTTGAGGTCCATAGGGAACTCTGACACATCCGGATTATGAAAAAGCTATGCAATACCATAAGGTAGTGATGTTTGGAGGATCTGGGCCTAATTGACGGCTCACTATAGAAGTAACTTCTTATTTTCCTTTGGTTGTGTAATTCATAATTCCCTGGCCTGTAATAATTTGTAAACTACATAGGGGATGGATAGTGAAAAAAGAGGGGTAGCTACGCACGCATTATCTATTAAAGGGGTAGAAATCATGGTATTACACTTTATTTCCTATTTGTGCAATAGGGATCATGTTTAGGCCCATATGTTCAAATTCATGCATTAGAAACCATGCTATTTGATTTTATTTCATATATGTGCAATAGAGATCATGTTTAGGCCCATATGTTCAAATTCATGCATTAGAAACCATGCTATTTGATTTTATTTCATATATGTGCAATAGAGATCATGTTTAGGCCCATATTGTAAGGACCCGACCGATCGTTTCGAGCTCTAGTGCGTCGTTCAACGATTTGAAGCGTGAATAGCTCCTTTTCAGGAATTATGACCCGTGGGCGTGGTCGGAATTGAATTCCAGGATGTTTAGAATTTATCTGGAAAGCAAATTCCCATTTCAGAAGCCTTAAGTTGGAAGAAATCATCTAAGATTGGAATTTTGAGTAAACGATCTCCGAATCGGGATTTGAAGGTTCCAGCAGGTTTGTATGATGATTTAGCACTTGGGTGTATGTCCGGATCGGGTTTTGGATAACTCGGGAGCGTTTCGGCGTATGTTATAAAAGTTAGCATTTTAGAAGGATTTCATGGATTTGGGCTTGAAGTGAATATCAATGAGGTTGATGTCCGTTTGGGATTCCGAGTCTAGGAATAGCTATATATGTTGATTCTGGAATTGGGAGCGCGATAAGAAGTAAATTTGGGTGTTTGTAGGTCATTTTGGAGTCATTTGGCTAAAGAAAGAAATTTGAAGGTTTTTGGAAACTCCGGCCGGAAGTGGAAGTTTTGATATCGTGGTCGGAATGCGATTCCAAAAGTTGCAGCATGTCCATGATGTCGAATATGACTTCTGCGCAAAATTTGAGGTTAATCGGACGTGATTTGATAGGTTTTGGCATCGGATGTATAAGTTTGAAATTCTAAGTTCTTAAAGAATTGGATTTGAGTGTGATTCGTGATTTTTGCGTTGCTTGATGTGATTTCAGGGCTCGAGCAAGTTCGTGTCATGTGATGGGACTGAGCTGTGTGTTTGGACAGGGTACCGAGGGTCTCGGGTGGTTTCGGGTAATTTCGGAGTGATTTGTTGTTGCTGGTTTCGGGTGCTGCTGGTGTCCTATGTGATCGCAGCCTTAGGTGTGCCATCGCAAAGAACAAATTGAGGGGCGAAGACTTTGGTCTACGCGATCGCGGCTGCTGGTGTACGATCGTGGTGAAGGGTTGGGCATGCTTGTGCGATCGCATGCAGGGAGCTGCGATCGCGGAGAAGGAATTTGAAGGGCTGCTGGTTGGCCTACGCGATCGCGAAGGCATTCCCGCGATCGCGGAGAGGAATGATCTGGGCATGTTGTTTAACACGTATCTTTGGCAATTCTCTTTCATTTTTCAAAAGATATGGACGAATTTGGAGAGCTTTTCAAGAGGGATTTCATCACGCTTCAGAGGTAAGAGGATTCTACCCATTTCTAAGATTATTACAAGATTATTGCATGGTTTTGATGTGAGAATTGGGGAAAAATTTGGGAAACTTTGGAGAAACCTAGAATATGGAAAATGTGTATTTTAGCCACGAATTGAGCATGAATATTTGATTAAATTATATATTTGAGTTAGTAAGGCTATGGGTAGAATGTATGTTCGACAATTTCGGAATTCCGGGCACGTGGGCCTGACGGCATTTTTGTCATTTCTCCGAGCGGGGTTGGGAAAGTATATAATTTGAATTTTTTGTGAGCATTTGGATGAATTTTCATTGCTTTGTCATTTATGTGGTAATTTCGGAGCGTTGTGCGTCCGTTGGGGGCATCAGAAGGGATTGGAAGTCGGTGTTATAATTTCGAAGAGAGGTAAGTCTCCTTTCTAACTTTGTGAGGGAGAATCGTCCCCCTAGGTGTATTGATCCATTATATGTTATTATCTTCGGGGGCTACGTACGCACGAGGTGACGGGAGTCCGTGTATAGCTGCTATTATGCCATGTACGGGTATCCTAGGACCCACTAGTATGCTTTATGTGTGTACCTATAACCCTGCTTGTAATATTGAACTGCTAATATGACCGAAAACCTAATTAGATGTCTAAAAGAAAGTTAGAGTTCATATTGTTAACCCTCTATAACGAGAATTGGTTCTGCTGTGGATAAATGTGTACTTAGGCTGGGTCCCTTTTATCGTGTAGTATCACTGAACTTGGCAAATGAGTTTCAAAACAAATGATTTCAAAACATATCTTTTATGCTTCTTTTAATACATATTTTACAATTTTCCATGAGAAAACTATTTTTCTTAATAAAAAGTTGAACTAAATGTGTTGAAATGTGTCAGCACTCGAGTCGCATGCATGATTCGCATTCGAGAGGAGCTTTATGTTAATTTTATATATATGAGTCAGCACTCGAGTCGCAGGCATGATTCGCGATCGAAGGGAGCTTTATGTTAATTATATATATGACTCAGCACACGAGTCGCATGTATGATTCGCGACCGTGGGGAGCTTTATATCGAGTCAGCACACGAGTCGCATGTATGATTTGCGATGGTGGGGAGCTTTATAATTAGTATATCGAGTAAGAACATGAGTCACATGTATGATTCACGATAGAGGGGAGCATTATATCGAGTCAGCACATGAGTCGCATGTATGATTGGCGATCGCGGGGAGCTTTATGTTTAGTATATCGAGTCAGCACACGGTCGCATGTATGATCCTATTTACGTATAACTAATTGTTATTGTTTCAAAGATATTGACTTCGCAACAACTGAGGAAAAGAAAGTGGGAACCGTTATTTACTTTGATATTTGAGGAAAAGGGGGAAGGAAATTGTTATTCACTTATTTTCAGAAATAACTCGGATTTCTGTGCCTTGTATTCACATTGTTGCTTATCTGCCTTCACATGCTCACCGCTTTGGTTATATGTTGTCATTATTACAGTTGGACCCTAGTAAGTGTCTAAATTAACCTACCGTCACTACCTCTCTGAGGTTAGACGGGCGACTTACTGAGTACATGTTGTTTTGTACTCATGCTGCATTTCCTGTGCATTTTATTGCACAGGTACTTTCATAGCAATGTGGAGGATTCAGAGACTTAGGCGAGCTGCATTTTCTGGAGACAATCCGCCGCTGACAGAGTCACCTTTATACTGTATCTGTTTCATTTTAAATTTCCTTGTCGAGTGGTATTTAGGACATGCTTTGTAATATTTGTAAAATTCTTACAAATGGCTCATGTGCTTGTGACAACAGGTTCTGGGGACGTGTTGGGATTTATTACATTAAACTGAATTGATGTGCTATCGTATTTAAGTTTACTAAAATTTATTTATTTCATTATGAAATGCAAGAAAAGGTAATGATTTTGAAAATGTTAAAAACTCGAAAGTTCATTCATTAATTAATGTTTTGGCTTGCCTGGCCTTGTGTCTGGCGCCATCACGACCTTAGGGATTTTGGGTCGTGATACATATGTACAAATTCACGCATTAGAAACCATGCTATTTTATTTTATTTCTTGTCTGTGCAATAGATATCATGTTTAGGCCCATATGTTCAAATTCACGCATTAAAAACACATTTATTAGGTCTCATGCCCACTGTTTCAGCATGGTCACTTTTACTTAGAAAAATCCTGCTAATAAATAGTATTTTCTACTGTCATGTTCCACACTGCCATGTACGCTTAGAAATATTATCCTAGGCTAAACAACATTAAAATAATTTATCATTCTATCATCTTCTGAAAGCATGATTAATATTGTACCTACTGAGCATTTAGAAATCATGCTTAGGAATTCCGCATACACATCATTCTGCATCTATATCTGTGCATTAGATATCATGTTATAGGGCCCTAATCGCTCGACTACATTTAGTCTAATTATTTATGTATAAAAAGTTTAACCACCCCACTCAGTTTTCTCTAAAAAATAGCTGGCAATGCTTCTGTGTTCTAAACAACCTAGAACAACATGTTTAGGTATAAATTTGCAACAATTCCTTTAATAATTATTTTAATATACAATGTCCCCCGCCTAGGCAAGCCTTGGGTGACTAATTTTTCAAAAATTAGAAATCTGTCTCTCTTGTGTGTGATGCTTAAAACTAATAGGTACTTTTAAATCAGTAGGCAAACTAATTAAGAACATGTTTTTCTTGAGTTATAAAACAAGTCTTCCTATCTGTTTATCCTCTGAATTCACCTAGATACCATGTCTTATGATCTTAATTAATAACACTACCCTTATATGTGTTTGAGTCGTGCTTGTTATATGCATTATCTTCGGAGGAAAATCTGAGCCTCCTATATGCTCCTATGTGTTTCCCATTGACTGCAGCCCTACATGTTGTTTGCTTGTCGCCTTAGAATTTTACCCCTTTAAACCTGAGGGTCTGCCTAGTACCTACCTTTTACGATAGTAGCCCTAACCTCCTCCAGGACTGATAGGATGGCGCGTGTAATAGCACCCAATAGAATCCGTGATCAACACACGCTTTAATTACCTTCACGGGGTGGGGAGGGTAGAATATGGATATGATGCGATCCATCTTATTATAAACCCAGGACACTTGTATACGATAGTTCGTAATTACCCCTACTATTTTCCTAAACACCTGTATGCGTAAGATTTAAATCCCCCCTTATTTGAGCCTTTACTTGTTATTGGCTATTTGTACTAATTCACGAAACCATTTGGCCGGGAACCACACTTGTGGATCCTGAGGGGTGTCTAACACCTTCCCCTTAGGATACGTTCAAGCCCTTACCCAAATCTCTGGTTAGTAATGTAGTTATAATTAAACCCCTTAGGTTCCCTAACGCACTGTTAAAATCATTAGGTGGCGACTCTTCAAAATATGCAAACCCATTTCCCGAAAGGGAAGAGTTGTCCCATCCAATGTCAGGAAAAAAAAGGGTGTGCGACAGCATGGCGACTCCGCTGGGAATTATAGGCTTTTACCATTTCAAATTGTTTTGTGAATTTATGCCTTAATTTTAAAGCACTTGCACCCTTTCCCATTCCCTTTGCATGCAATTAATTGTTTACTTCAAGTATTTATTTCCAAACGTAACTGACATGTCTATTTGTTTCCTTTTGTAACTGCTTTAAATCATTATTACCGTTTTCACCGCTTTCTTTAACGTGCAAATTCGTGACAACTTGTTTTAGATACTTATTGCATAAATCATGCTTAACATTCATACTCCACTCGTGCCAAACAAAATACTATAGCAATGCTTGATGAGTGGTCGCGCCCTTCCTATATTATCACCCCCTAAATTCGAAAAGGCTTATTAGCGGTAAAACTAGTCGATCAGCGGTGCAGTCGACGGTTCCGTGCCTTTCCCCCTTGAGTTTTCCGCTCAACGGTACCAGTCTAAAACCCCATAGAAACCTTACTTTGTTGAACTATTGCATGCATCATGGTCAAACCTAGTCAACCTAAAGTCTCGTCTACACGATAACTTGTAAGATATGCCTTATCCAAAAGTCCACCGGGTTTCCCTAAACCAAAACAGACGCCCTCACGTTCTGTGCATTTATTTGGAGAACTAAATGCTTCCTGCTAATTATTGATGATAAATAGTCAAGTCCAGTGGGGGTAAGGGCCTAACCTATTTGTTTTGCAGAAAAAAATCTGTCGTTTCGGGGTTTGTCTATTTTATTTTCAATAAACTGAGGCATTTAGCATTTTAAGTTCTCCAAATCAATTTGTCGCTAGGCCTACCTCGGGCAGAAATAGGTCCCAAAACTTAGGACACGTTTTTATTTCTGCATTATGCGTTTAAATATTGCAATGTTTTTTTCATAATCCTCACTGACTTGGATACCTTTTGTTTTTTAATTTTTTCTTACTCCCCTCCCAAAGGTTAGTTCGTGCATTCTGGTATCATCATCCTATCGCACCAGATCCAACGGCCTTCCACCTACTCCTCCCCCTAGTCCTCCTAAGGGAAAATACAAGGGCAAAAGTAAAATGGAAGAGTCCAACTGCATCATAAAGGAGAATGTGATTGAAAGGGTAGAGGCCACTCATGGCCGAGGTATTCAGGTGCTACATGAGAATATGTCTCCACTTGAAATTGCTGAAGTTTCAGGACGAACTCGATCAAGTCCGGAATCTAGCAAACTTGTAATTTTCCCTCAACGTCCCTGACGTCAACCTTCCAAATGCTCAAAACCCCGCACCTCCACAAAATATCCCAAGACAGCAAAATCACTCTGCACCCCATCATCACAACACTCCCCCAAAGAACCAAACTCTCCTGACACAGTACAATACTTGCCACACCATAAATAACACCCCGCTGCTCATCCCTAGAACCTCACAAAAGACCATTTCCACACCTATAATAATCCCATCTATGTGGAAACCATGACCCACTCCACTCCGCCTATCCCACTGGTGTCCGAGTCTGACGAAAAGGATTTACTTATCAGGAACCTGGCCGAGGAGCTTAGGAAACTAACTAGCGAGTCCAGGGTGTTGAAGGGACCAAGGGGATTGAAGGGTTGAATTATGAAGACCTTTGTATCCAACCTGATGTCGAACTGCTTGAGGGGTACAAACCTCCAAAGTTAGAAATGCTTGATGGTACTGGTGATCCGAGAGTCCATCTGAGGACCTATTGCGACAAATTGGTTGACGTGGGAAAGGATGAAAGAATCCTCATGAAGTTTTTCATGAGGACTTTGAAGGGAGATACACTGTCTTGGTACATCATCCAAGACCCCAAGAAATGGTCAAACTGGGTAAGCATGGCGTCTGATTTAATGGACAGGTTTAGATTCAACACAGAGAAGGAACCAGATGTGTTCTACATTAAAATTTTGAAGAAGAAGCCTATAGAAACCTTTCGCGAGTATGCTAATCGCTGGAGGTCCGAAGCCGCTAAAGTCAAACCTGCTCTAGAGGAAGAATAGATGAACAAGTTCTTTGTCCAGGCTCAGGACTCGCAGTATTATGAACGGTTAATGATGGTTGAGGGCCACAAGTTCTCTGACATCATCAAATTGGGCGAGTGGATTGAAGAAGGTATTAAAATCGGTATGGTTACAAATTTTGAAGCCTTGCAAGCCACTAACAAGGCTCTACAGTCCGGTGGTGTGTCTAAGAAGAGAGATGTGGGAGCCGTAATGGTTGCACAAAGAACCAAGTCCCCACTCAAGTACCAGACCTATCCGACAGCTCCACTCACATATCATCCAATCCTAAATTACCAAGCACCCTAAAAAAATTTACCAAGCTCCACCACCAAATTACCAAGGTCCACCACAAAATTACCAAACTCCACCACCCACATATCAACCTGCTTCGCCCAAGTATCCACAACCCGCTCATGTCTACAACACTTATAATTCCTAGCCATCCCATTAGCAATCACCCCCTGCACGCCAAAACATCCCTAGACCTCGTCCCAATTTTGATCGCCACCCTCCAAAGCAATACACCGCCATAGCCTAGCCCATTGAACAGCTATATAAAAAACTCAAAACTGTTGGTTATGTCACAGTTATCCCTGTTGCCACCCTTGAGAATCCTTCTCAGCGGGTTAACCCAAACAAATACTGTGCATATCATTATGGCATGAAAAGTTATCATTCGCCTTACTGGGATACCGCACCATAGTTCGCACCTCAACAAGGGCCACTCCATATATACTTGTTTATGGAATAAAGGTTGTTATTCCTGCCGAAGTGGAGATTCCATCTCTAAGAATTATACACGAAGATGAACTCAGCAATGTAGAGTGGGTAAGAAGACGCTATGAGCAACTAGCCCTCATAGGCGGGAAGAGAATGCATATAGTATGTCATGGTCAACTATATCAGACCAAAATGGCTAAGGCCTTTAACAAGAAAGTCAAGCTGAGACGATTCACACCAGGGCAACTGGTGTTAAAGAAAATATTTCCGCATCAAGATGAAGCGAAGGGAAAGTTCTCTCCCAACTAGAAAGGTCCATACATGGTTCATAGAGTGCTGACAGGAGGAGCACTTATACTCGCGGAAAGGGACGAAGAAGTCTGGCCATGCTAATCAATTCAGATGCAGTCAAACGCTACTATGTGTAATATTTATGCTTTCCCAATGATGTAATTTGAACTACGCCTGACCTAATTCCCGTTTAAGAGAAGATACGTAGGAAGGCCTATGGGTTCGGTCACAATTCAATAAACATCTACTTTTTCCCCGCAATTTGAAACTGGGGCGGAATTTTGAGAAGGACCCTCAAAATTACGAAGCAAGTTCAGCCAGTCACGGCGCGAGCAGCAGTCAGAGGCATCCACCTAGCAAACTGGGGCATAATTTTGTGGAGGACCCTCAAAATTCCGCAGCAGAAGAGGTTGCAATGTCTCAAGCTGTGCCACGTCGTCGGTTCAACTAAAAACTATTTTAGATTATATATTACACTTTACAAAAATCATGCATATTTTTTTTGAAACAGCTTGTTTAACGAACACTACCTCAATGATACAGACAATATCATCAGATCAAGCCAACGAGCCAAGAAGAGCCAGCGGGAATGCGAACTAACCTTCCCCATTTACAAAACTTAAATTTTTCTTTGCATGCAGGCACAAATTGCGAAAAGCCACAAAACATATTATCCGCTCAAATGATTGATATTGTTCCTCAAAATCATTGCACACGCCAACATTTGTTATCAGTACAACGATGCTTTATTATAACAATGCTCTACCGCAATTAACGCCAGCTAAGAATTTATGTCGTATTTCCTTGCATACTGCATAAGGCTACCTTTCTGCATTCCGAGACAAAACGATCTCTCCATCTGCATTAGCATATTGCACAAGGCTACCTTTCTGCCTTCTGAGACTAAACGTTGTCTCCATCTACATCTGCATATTGCATAAGGCTACATTTCTCCCTTCCGAGGTTAAACGATGTCTCCATCTGCATCCGCATATTGTATAAGGCTACCTTTCTACCTTCTGAGACTAAACGTTGTCTCCCTTTGCATCCGCATATTGCATAAGGCTACATTTTTGCCTTCCGAGACTAAACTATGTCTTCATCTGCATTTGTATTCGCATATTGCATAAGGCTACCTTTTTTCCTTTCGAGGTTAAATGCTACCTCCATCTGCATTTGCATCTTGTATAAGGCTACCTTTCTGCCTTTCGAGACTAAACAATGTCTCCATATGCATTCGCATATTGCATAAGGCTACCTTTCTACCTCCATCTGCATTCACATCTTGCATAAGGCTACCTTCTTGCCTTCCGAGATTAAATGTTGTCTCCCATTTACTTTTCAAAAGCAACCCCTGTCTCTATCATTTGTTTCCTTTCGGGCTAGGCTCTGCCCTTTTAAATTCGCAAGACTAAGCTCTTTCTTGTCAGCATCATGCTATTGCATCTTCATGGGCTGAAATATCTCCAACCTATCCAAAGGCTTCATTGTTCGGAGGCACCATCTTTATAGCCCGAGAACACCATGTCATGGCCTGAGGATCTCTTTTATCATTTTGCATATCATTATTCAAAGGCGTCATGGTTTCGAGGCACCATCCCATGGCCCGAGAACATCATTGCATGGCTTGCGAATCCCCCATCAAAGTAATTCATGGCCCAGGACATCATGATCTAAAGACGTTATCCTTAACTGTCCAAAGACATCATTCATCGTCTAACAAGAATTGGCATCATGTTTAAATTACGCACAGTATATGCTTGTATTTTTTATTTGCAGGTATTCCGGTAAGCAACAGCCATCCAGGCAGAAACGGTTCCGCTCCAGGTCTCCTAACTATCCCGAAAGTTGTTTGCACATCTAACCCTGTACTTGGCGTTCGTTCTTGTAAAACTTCATCGGTATAATTCACCGATGACCCCGGAACTACATGAGGCCTGATTCTTGTAAGACTAGGGATACGTAGGCAGCTCAGTAACCAAGGTGCAACCTGAACCTTTCAAGCTATTTCCACTCGGTCAAAATTTGCCATCATATCTGTACCTGACAACTCTTTCATCCTTCCCGGGTAAAGAGGGGCAGATGTTGATACCCAATTTTTCCTTAAATTATTTTAAAATTTGTATATATACCTCCAAAATCACTCTTTATAATAGCTAGTATTTTTCTGAAAATTTTCGTATTTCTATTAAATCCTTTTCCAATTTATTCAGTGTTTTTTTATTATTCATAAATCGTATTATAAATAATGTCAAAATATTTCCCGGTCAATATATCATTTTTAATCCTACTATGATTTATTTATTTGACAAATTAGCCAATTTTTCATTATTTGACCATAGTTAGCAACTATCGCCTAATTATACATTTTATACCATTTAAATCAATAATTATTTTATTTTATATTTTTTATACTCATTAATTACCTTAATTTCATTTATCTAGCATCAATTTCATTTTATATGATTACTAGTTATTTTTAATTATTTGTATATTTTTAATGGGTGTTTAACAACTAGCCACATATATTTAAATTCTAGCCTAATTCTAACCCAACCGATCAGATTTTAACAATCCAATTCCATACCCAACCCAAATCACCATATCCGGCCCAACCCCGGATCTATCTGAGTCGTTGATCAAATTAGATCAACGACCCAGGTCCTACCTACATTAAACCTAGAACATACTCCCCCCCCCCCCTCCGACCCATCATTTCCAGTCTCTCATTTTCTCTCTATCTCTCTCTGGTCGTCTTTGGTTCTCTCTAGAACCTTCACTTGTCTCTCCACCTCCAATGGAGTTTGCTCGTCTTCTCCGACTAGTTCCCTCGCCCGAAACTATGGTTTTTCACTATCTCCTGGCTACTGCTTCACCCTACACCGGTCTAATGACACCCTCAAGCGAACCTAGAGCGGTTCTGCTCCTACATATGGTCCCTCATTCCATCTTCCGGCCTCTTCGGGCTATCTGAGTAAGAGCCATGACTTTTCCGGCTAACGCTGGCGACATCTTTAAGGTTTTTCTTATTTTTTTAACTCTCTGAAACCCTAACCCCTGGTATTTTCACGATTCCTTTAGATCTGTCTTAGATATATGTATATCATGAAGCTTTTTACATGTTTCCTTCAAAAAACTTCCTATTCTCTTAGATCTACACTAGATCCGGGTTTATTACGAGTATTATTACATTTTTCTTAAAGGTTTTCCATTTTTAAACAAGTTTTTCACTTAGGGTTAATGAAACCTTTTCTTCAAACGATTTCTCAAAGTTTAAGTGATTTTTCTCATATGCTTAAACGTTTTATCACTTTTAATCATGATTTATTTAGTATTAACACTGTGTTCTAAATATTTAGCATGTCTTTTCTTTGGATTTGTATGTGTGATTGTTTCCCATGAGTAATCCCTCTTTCTTTGTGATTATTGCTCCACTATACTATTGGGTCTTTGATTCTGCTGCTTCTTGTGTGTTAACCCTGCTTGAATCATTACTGCCTTGAATCCCTGAATGATTATGAGTAGTACTATACTGGTTTTTCATACAATATCCTCTGCTCATTATGAATGTTTCCTTAGATACATGAGACCTTCCCTTAATTGGTACCAATTTCGATCCCTGATTTATTATGAGATGTTCTTATTGGTTTCCAACTTTGTTTTCATACCTTGGTACATAATTGTTTAACTGTTAATTGATTACTATTTCCTTAAGTGATATCGTCTTAACCTAGCCTCAATTGTATACTTGAATTAGTGGTGAAACTGTTTCCTTACATGTTACAAGCATAAGAACTTTCCTTAATTATTATTTTACCTACTAGCCGTTTAAGTTTAACCCCTTCAATTAAGGGATACCGAATTGCCTGTTATACATACAGTGTTCGTATATTCCTCTAAGCTATATATGATTCCTTCCTTCTTTAATACTGACCGCATGAATTACTCCCTTGATGATAGGGATACTTGTGCTAATTGGATACTGATTGATATTCAGTTCCACAATCACTGGTTAATTCTGGTTCTTTCCTTATTTTTCATCAAGTTTTCAATACTATATATGCTCTATTCATACACAGACGCACACACGAACTCATCTGTTCAAAAAAATCTCTCTCGCAATTTAAAAGACTTTCTGCTCTCTCTTCTGTGCTAATTACTACTACTCTAGGTTAGCCGGCTGCAAGCCCAGGCTAACTATTTTGCATTCTCCTACTTTCCTGTTTTCATTATATCTTTCTTCACTTCACTTGTATGTTCTAATTTATATTTCAGTCCTCAAACCAACATGTTTCCTTTACTGTTGTGATTCAGCATGCTTGCAACTTGCTTACTTATTCTTCAGCATGTATCTAGGATCCTGAACTCCCCTAATATGTTTAAGTTAGGCTTTATTTGTTTATGACGAGTATGTTTCTGTACACTTAGCACCTACTTGTTACATGCCTATGATTGGTACATTAGTTTAACCATGGCCTTAGGTGTCAATCTGGCCTAGCACTGTACCCCTGTGATCCTCTAGACCCCTAGGAGTTCCTGATTGTATGTCTGTGTGCGTATCTGCCTACTATATGTATGTCCTTACATGCTGTGTATTTGTCCCTAATCCCATTACCCATGTTTGTGATTGTTGGACTATCATTGGTCCTTGTGTGATGTTAAGCTCCCATTTCCTTCTTCAAAACTGTTTTCTTACTTACCCTTTCTCAAAATTGTTCCTTACTTAAATCCTTTTAAATAAAAATCACTCTCACATCCACTCTTAGAAGTCTAAGTTCAGCCCCCTTTGTGTGAGCACTGCTTTTGGAACCCTTTGAGTAACCTCTGAACTCTGACACACAAGGCTGGCACTTCCACACTGCACATGCTTAATTCTTTGGCTATGTCTGGGTGTGAGCACTGCCCGAGAGCCCTTGAGCTCCTTAGGGAACTCTGACACATCCGAATTATGAAAAGGCTATGCAATACCATAAGGCAGCGAGGTTTGGAAGATCTAGGCCTAATTGAAGGCTGCCTATAGAAGTAACTTCTTATTTTCCTTTTCTTGTATAATTCATAATTCCCTAGCTTGTAATAATTTGTAAACTACTCAGGGGATGGATAGTGAAAAGGGAGGGGTAGCTACACATGCATTATCTATTAAAGGAATAGAAATCATGCTATTAGACTTTATTTCCTATCTATGCATTAAGGATCATGTTTAGGCCCATATGTTCAAATTCATGCATTAGAAACCATGCTATTGGATTTTCTTTCCTACATGGTCAATAGAGATCATGTTTAGGCCCATATGTTGAAATTCACGCTTTAGAAACAATGCTATTTGATTTTATTTCCTATCTGTGCAATAGAGATCATGTTTAGTCCCATGTTCAAATTCACGCATTAGAAATCATGTTTATTGGGTCTCATGCCCACTATTTCAGCATGGTCACGTTTACTTAGAAACATTCTGCTAATAAATGGTATTTTCTACTGTCCTGTTCCACACTGCCATTTACGTTTAGAAATCTTATCCTAGGCTAAACAACATTAAAATAAATTATCATTCTAGCATCTTCTGAAACCATGATTAATACTGTAACTACTGAGGATTTAGAAATCATGCTTTGGAATTCTGCATACGGATCATTCCGCATCTCTATCTGTGCATTAGATATCATGTTATAGGTCCCTAATCGCTCAACTACATTTAGTCTAATTATTGATGTATAAAAAGTATAACCACCCCACTCATTTTTCTTTAAAAAATAGCTGGCAATGCTTTTGTGTTCTGAACAACCTAGAACAACATGTTTAGGTAACAATTTGCAACAGTTCCTTTAATAATTCTGTTAGTATATATTGTCCCCCGCCTAGGCAAGCCTTAGGTGACTAAATTTTTAAAAATTAGAAATCTGTCTCTCATGTGTGTGCTGCTTAACACTAATGGGTACTTTTAAATCAGTAGGTAAACTGATTAAGACCATATTTTTATTGAGTTATAAAACAAGTCTGACTATCTGTTTATCCTCAGAATTCACCTAGATACCATGTCTTAGGATCTTAATTAATAACACTATCCTTGTATGTGTTTGAGTCGTGCTAACTATATGCATTATCTGCAGAGGATAATATGAGCCTCCTATATGCTCCTACGTGTTTCCCATTGACTGCAGTCCTACATGTTCTTTGCTTGTCGCCTTACAATTTTACCCCTTTAAACCTGAGGGTCTACCTAGTACCTACCTCTTAGGATAGTAGTCCTAACCTACTCCAGGACTGATAGTATGGGACTGGTAATAGCACGCAATAGAATCCGTGACCAACACACACTTCAATAACCTTCATGGGGTGGGGAGGGTAGAATATGGATATGATGACCGGTGCACTAATACCACGTGTAGCCCCTCTTCGAGGAGTGATTACCGGGTAATGCATTAATGCGATCCATATTATTATAAACCTAGGACATTTGTATATGATAGTTCGTAATTACTCCTACTGTTTTTCTAGACACATGTATGCTTAAGACTTCTCTTATTCGAGCCTTTACTTGTTATTTTCTATTAGTACAAATTCACGAAACCATTTGGCCGGGAACCACATTTGTGGATCCCGAGGGGTTCCTAACACCTTCCCTTTAGGATAATTTGAAGCCCATACCCAAATCCCTGGTTAGCAACGTAGTTATAATTAAACCCCTTAGGTTCCCGACCGCACCGTTAAAATCTTTAGGTTACGACTCTTCAAAATATGCAAACCCCTTTCCCTAAAGGAAAGAGTTGTCCCAACCAATGTCATGAACCCGGTCTTCCGCTAAGGGGGAGGAAAAAAAAAGGTGCACGATAGTTGGAACTAAGTGTGAGGTACGCGCACGAAGGACCAGGCCTGAGTACCCCATGAGATGCTAGTGCTTTGGCCTTTGGCCTACCAGGGAGTTTTTCTTTACCCTCTTGTATGTATGAGTGTGCATTGGGACAATGCACGATTTTAAGTGTGGGGTGAGGAGATTGTCTGGGTGACTTTCTATGATGTTTTAGTTGTGTTAGTTTAGTTGAATCTTTTTTTTTAAATAGACAAGATTGGACTTCTCCCAATGATGGATCTATTTGACAATTTTCCTGAGGGATTTAAGTCTTAAAAAAAGATTTTCTTTTGTTAGGTAGTGAAGTAATTCCCCCTTTGTTTTTCTTTGTGCCGCGGTTCTTTTCCAACGGTTTTGTTTGAACCGGGTGTACTTACTTTTATTTTTTTTAGGAATAGGAGCCATTGTATTGTATTTTGAATTTAAGAAATATGTCTTGACTTTGTTATGCCTTGAGAATAGTTTGGGTTTTGAATGTTAAAGTATATGTATTACAGTGCTTAGGGAGGTGTAGTCACTCTTATATCTAAATATATCATACCTGTCCCGCAGCCTACATTAAAACCAAATAAAGTCCTACTTGATCCTAGACTGAACGAGCTCGATTAGTAGAGTAGTACACTACGGGCAAGCCTATGGTGCATCTTTTGTGGCATATGAATGTTATTTCTGAGAGTGCGTGAATTCTTTCTACCTTGAGTTCCTAAGTGTTCTTGAATTTTATTGTGTGGAACTACTCTATTTGCTGTGTCAGGACACTTGATTCATGAAGGAAAGGTAATCTTTGACCTCTATGTTATAGTAAGGGGGTGAGTTGTGAATAATGCATGGTACTTGTGAGTCAAATCTTGAGGTGAAGATGTTACTCTTTTGTTCTTAGTTTATTTTAAATATTCTTGGTGTGATGAGTTAGGGGAATTGTTTAAAAAAGGTCGTGTCAATATAAAGTGTAGTTTGATTACTCGAGGACTAGCAATGATTTAAGTGTGGGGTGTTGATGATAGGCTATAATTATGTATTTTAGTCGCTTATTACACTCTAATTTACTGCACTTTAGTTGAGTTTGAGCTTTAATCGCTAGTGTTTTGCACTAGTTGTGTATTTAATGCCTTGTATGAGGGATTCCGAGCTATATAGATGTTATGGAATGAATTCAAGTGATTTGGAGCTTTGAAGTTTGAGTAAAAGCCCAAGGAATTATGTCGGGATCGTGTTCAGGGGTCAAATTTGATATTTAAGAACAAACGAAGACTCGAGTAGGCATATTGCGCATTGTCTAGTAAAATAGACATAACATTTTGCTCCTAACTCCATTTGGGCTATATAATATGTGCTTGGTAAGACAACCCAGAGGGATACAACCGTCATGTTTTACATTTTTCCGTATTCTAAACAGAACAGGATGAAACCGCGACCGCAAACCTGACGCAGACTGGGGAAGAATACTTGTTGATTAGCGTGGCCATAGCGTGGTCTTAGCGCACCCGCGCTACTCCAGACCTGAAAAAAGTCCTTTTTCACGTGGGAGAAGGTATAATTGTTTGTTCCCGACTCTACTTGGTATATATACATGGGAAAATGGTATTTTGAGGAGGTTGGACATATTTTTGACACAAATTCGACCTAAGGAGGCAGAGACACAATAGGAGCAAGGCGGGGAATTCTTCTACGAGTTTTTCCTTCCACTTCCTATTTTTCATTATTGGTTATGAATTTAAGTATTTTATTTTTAAATACTATCATGAATAGCTAATTTGTTATCTAGGGTTTTGATGGAACCTTTTGTAGGATAAATTCTTGCTATGTTTTTATATAATTGAGCCATTGCATTTCTCTACTTGTTCAACTACGTTTATATTGTGGCTGGTTGAAGAGCTCTCAATCGACTGTGCCTATTTAGTGTGTATTACTCAGGAGAGAGTGCATATTTAGCTAGTTGTTGAACAATATCACTCCTGACGTATATGAGGGATCAATAACAAATGGTTTAAAGGTGGGATTAGGGATAAGGAAACCTTGGGTGCGATCTAGGTGAGCCGTACATAATTCCATCTAGCGTAACTCGGGAGAATATGTATAGTAAATTGTGGTAGTTACTCGGGATAGAATTACAACACGTAGAGCGCTCGTGATCGGTTGAGTATACTTAGGCGAAATTATAGAAGACGTAGCGGGAAGGATTCCAACAATTGGGGAAATCATAACACTAGACCTCCTTAGTTCTATCTCAAATTTCATCCTTTTTAGTTGATAATTTTACTGCTTTTGTAATAGTTGTTACTTAATTAGTTAGAAATAAATATTATAATCTATATAATTAGGAAATTGTTTGGACTTGTGTTTCTTAGCAATATTGAACAATTATAGCGAAACCTTAGTTCTCTGTGGGATTCGACTCCGGACTTGTAAACCGGATTATATTTGCAACGACCGCTTAGTCCTTTTTATAAGGCATAGTTGGGCATGATCATCTTCCAGAGAAAGTTGACTACTGCACTATTTGTGTACTGTAGCGTGTGCAGGCAGCAACTTTTCCAACTGGAGAGTTGACTTCTTACAGTCACCTCAGGAACTAGTAGGGACATGTTCCCTCAGTTGTTCCTTCTAGTTTGAGGAGTTGAACCATGACCCAATGTAGAACCTTGTGATCTTAAGGTCTACTAAATGTGTAATAGGATCCTTATCTGGTTCTGGATAGTAAGTTTGTTAGATCATCAACAAATAAAACAAAGTACTTATGACCAAGGTACTTGTAACTTGTTAGTGTCCCCTTTTTTGATGATGACAAACTCATAATTTTAAAATACCAGAAAGAGACACCCAGACAACCAGACAGTAAACGAGGAATACCTTAGTTTCCCCCTGAATCTCTGCATTCCCCCTTAATTATAATTCAATTATGCCAGAATCGTACCCTTTTTGGCATCATAAAAAGCACAGAGCAGTAGCATAAACAACAAAAGGAAAATACTTAAATTAACCAAATTTGGACCTTTACAGGCAGGAGCAGAATCATTTTTACCATTCACAATTCCAAAACAAATAAAAACAAGTACCAGAATAAAACATCACCTAAACAACTAAACAGATGGACAATGGAAACTGGACACTAAGTGTACACGCTATAGGGGTTGTTGGAGGAAGGGGGCTTTGAAAAGGAAGAAAGGGTTCCACGCGACCATTCGCGGACATTTACTCATTGAGCAGTCTTTATTTCAGGTCCTCCACCTATTTCTTGAGCTCCATATTCTCCTTCATTAGGCGTGCAACCTCGGAGCTGTGAGAACTACTAGAACCAGGTGCCTCTTGTAACTGACTAAGCTGACTCTCAGGAATCGCGTTGCTAGCCTTCAACTTCTGGATCTCCTCTAGCGCTATTCTAAGTATTTATCAGTTGAGATATAGTGGAGGTGATTCAAACTTCTCCGACCTTGTCAATACACTCACACTTCTCAAGAGTAATCTTGGAAAAGAATTGCTTTTTAGTGCCTACTTTGGCCTTTCCCGGAGGAACTTTGAAGAACTCGAAGAACTTTATGAGAAGAAACCCATAAGGTAGCCCAGGATTTCAATCCTTAAGGTTTGCCACTTTCTGCATATGCTCAATCATTATGCTAGGAATATTGATGGTGGTAAAATTATCCAAGGATTCCATAAGGACCAGCTCAGCTTTGGACGCAATAGACCTGCTCTTAGCGCGTGGAAGAAACACTTTGTTAACCATCTAATAAAGAAACTGATATACTGGAATGAGTGCCTTCTTATGAACCCGTTCGCCATGCTGGATTGCCTTGTCCTTGACAATGGCATTTCTGAAGTTTGACTTGCAGAAACCCTGAACAGACGATAGTCCTTTAGAAGGAACACCCATAATTGACCCTAATAAGGCATAGTCCATCACTATGTCCACCCCATTAATCAACACATAAATTTGTTCATCCTCTACTGTGAAGTGGTCGGTATAAAAACTCTGTACCTCCTCCTCATACACTTTGGGAACATCATTTGTAAACAAATTAGTCCATTGTTGAAAATCACAGATTTCTACTAACTGTCTCATCCCAGCAAGTTCTAGAATGTCAGGGGTAAATGTGCGGCCCCACAGTACCTTCTTATTTGTCAACTTCTTTTTCTCAGAAGTCAAAGACTCACCAGCTTTTGCTTTCTTGATTGTACCAGTTTCAAGATCATCATCCATTTTTTTTTACTGACTTGGGAATAGACTTTCCCTTCTCCACTGACATGTTATGCATATGTTCACCAGATTTTCCCACTCCTTCTTCGTCAGATTTGTCACCGCTATCTTTCATTGTCTTGTCAATAGAAGTTTTTACCAAATTTTCAATGGAAGCAGCATCATCACTCTTGAAAGTGCTTCCAACACTTGCAAAAGTGTCTTTTTTGGATTGAGAGTGAATTTGCTTCTGCTTCGAAGACTTCTAGGTTAAATAAGTAGGTTCCTCTTCTGATTCCTCATCCACATTGACCACATGGAAGACATTTTCATGTACAACTTTTCCATAACTTACCATCTTTTTCTTTCTCTCGCTCCTTTGACTCTTGTTGAGAGTAGACTCTAGAGCATTCTTTTGCTACCACCCAGTAGTGGGTCGCTTAGGGTATGGCTCTGGAGCTGCAATTGGCTTAATCCTAGCCCTACTAAAACTAGAAATTGCCAAATTATTTGTGTCTTCTTCACTATCTGAATTCATCTCAGGGACCACCATATTTAGAGGCTCAGCATAGAAGTGGGGGGAAAGAGCAAGATCAATACTGAGTTGGGGAGGTGACCCCCTGACCTGGCTCCTCCGCAGAGGGATCGAGTTCATTACTTGGGACACTAGGGGTATCATGTTGAGTTGATTTTTCAAATGGTACGAGAGCTCCACTTTCTTATGTGAACTGAGGCTCTTCCCCTTGAGACTCGGACACTCCTCCACCCTCCTCTACAACAGCCCCTTTTGAAGCAATGGATAGCATATTTTCTATTCCCCCATTTTCACGTGGTTCAATGGAAATTTCAACAGAATAGGGATGTATACTTGTAGAATCGCAACCTATCATGGTTCTCTCAGCCTTTCCATGAACTATCACTGGATTTTTACTAGAGGCCTCACCCATGGAGAGAGATGATGTTTCCTAATTTTTCATTTGAACCAAGTCCCCATGTTCACCTTATTCACTCTGTTTGACCACTGATACAGGAGGAGGACAGACATTCTCAGACTTGCTCGGAGTCACTTTCTCTTGACTATGATAAGGAGAAAAAATGGAGTGGGTAGGAGAGAGAATGAAGTGTGGAGGAGACTATTCTTTAGGGTTTGGACTAGTGGTTGTGTTGGGGGAGGAGTATAGCTGGAGTTCTAATTGGTGTGGACTTGCTGAGAGAACTGTCGAGTACACTGGAGGTTATTTGATTTTCAAACATGGTGAAGTTGTAGTCGAAGGGTTTGTGGATTGAGAAGACAAAAAGGAGTTTATGAATTTGGAAGTGAAGGGTTGTGACGTTGAATGACTTAGTTATGACGAGGGACCGATTATGAAACGGCGGCAAATTTCGCTCGGGGTGTTGTATCGTTCAAAAAAGGTGTGACGCTTTGGATGAAAAAACACAACTTAAAGAGACTGACACACAGATGATGTGGCATTATTTTTTGTCCATTTTGAATTGTGTATGAGATAACAATGAAGCCACTAACATGTATCAACAGAACCAGGTTCCCTGTTAGGTCTTGCAAGTGAGTTCATCCCCTTTTACTAGTATACACTGCAGCAGCTGCTCTATAGTCATCATGCGTGTCTACCTGTGATGGTTGTCGCGCCCCCTTTTCTTCCTCGCGGAGATCGGGTTTATGACATTGGTTGGGAAAACTGGTTCCTTTTGGGAAATGGGTTTGCATATTTTGAAGAGTCGCCACCTAACAATTTTAACGGTGTGTTAGGGCATCTACGTGGTTCAATTACAACTACGTAGGTTACTAGAGACTAGGGTAAGGGCTTGAAATTATACTAAGGGGAATGTGTTACGCACCCCTCAAGATCCCCATGTGTGGTTCCCGGCCAAATGTTTTCTTGAATTTGTACAAATAGCAAATAACAAGTAAAGGCTTAAATAAGAGGGGATTTTAGTCTTAAACATGCAGATATTTGAAAATAGTAAAGGAAATTAGACTTTGAAAAGGATTACGAGCTAAGAATATAAGAGGTGGCCTAGGGTTATAATAATATTGATCACATCAATGCAATACCCGGTAATCACTTCTTGAAGAGGGGCTACACGTGGTATTAGTGCAGCGGTCATCATATCCATATTCTACCGTTCCCACCCCGTAAAGGTGATTAAAGTGTGTGTTGGTCACATACTCTATTGCGTGCTATTACCCAACCCATCCTATCAGTCCTGGAGGAGGTTAGGACTACTATCCTAGAAGGTAGGTACTGGGCAGACCCTCAGGTTTAAAAGGGTATAATTCTAAGGAAAAGCAAAGAACATAGAGGATTGCAGTCAATGGGAAACACATAGGAGCATATAGGAAGCTTAGATTTTCCTCTGCAGATAATGCATATAATTGGCACGAATCAAACACATATAAGGGTAGTGCTATTAATTAAGATTCTAAGACATGGTATCTAGGTGAATTCAGAGGATAAACAGACATGTAGACTTGTTTTATAACTCAAGGAAAACATGCTCTTAATCATTTTGCCTACTGATTTGAAAGAAATACCTATTAGTGTTAAGCAGCACACACAAGAAAGACATATTTCTAATTTTTGAAAAATTAGTTACCTAAGGCTTTCCTAGGAGAAGGCAGTGTATATTAACAGAATTGTTAAAGGAACTGTTGCAAATTATTACTTAAACATGTTGTTCCATGTTATTCAGAACACAGAAGCATTACCAGTTACTTTTTAGAGAAAAACCGAGTGAGGTTATTATACCTTTTATACCTTAGTAATTAGAATAAATGTAGTTGAGTGATTACCCTATGACATGATATCTAATGCAAAGATAGAGATGCAGAATGATACGTATGTGGAAATCCTAAGCATGATTTCTAAATGCTCAGTATTAATCATGATTTCAAAAGATGCTAAAATGATTATTTATTTTATTGTTGTTTAGCCTAAGACAAGATTTCTAAGCGTACATGGCAATGTGGAACATGACAGTATAATTTACCATTCATTAGAAGGATTTTCTAAGTAACATGAGCATGCTGAAACAATAGGCATGAGACCTAATAAACATTATTTCTAATGCATGAATTTTAACACATGAGCCTAAACATGATCTTTATTGCACATGCAGGATATAAAATCGAACATGATGGTTTCTAATGCATGAATTTTAACACATGGGCCTAAATATGATTTCTATTGCACAGATAGGAAATAAAGTCTAAAAGCATGAATTCTATCCCTTTAATAACTAATGCATACGTAGCTACCCCTCCCTTTTCACTATCCATCCTCTGAGTTGTTTACAGATTATTACAGGCCAGGGAATTATGAATTACACAACTTAAAGGAAAATAAGAAGTTACTTCTATAGGGAGCCTTCAATTTGGCCTAGATCTTCCAAACATCAATGCCTTATGGTATTTCATAGCCTTTTCATAATCCGGGCAGTGCTCACACCCAAACATAACCAAAAGATTTAAACATGTGCAGTGTGGAAGTGCCAGCCTTGTGTGTCACAGTTCAGAGGGTACTTAAAGGGTTCCCAAAGCAGTGCTCACACGAATGGGTCTGAACATAAACTTCTAAGAGTTTGTGTGATAGTGCTTTTGTTTAAAAGGATTTAAGAAAGGAACAATTTTGGGAAAGATTAAGTGAGAAAATAGTTTTTTGAAAAAGGAAATAGAAACTTAACATCAGAAAGGACAAGGATAGTCCAACAAACACTAACAGGGGTAATGGGATTAGGGACAAATACAGAGAATGTAAGGGCATACAGACAGTAGGAAGATAAGCACAAAGACATGCAATCAGGAAACTTCTTAGGGTCTAGAGGATTAGGTGTATAGTTCTAGGTCAGATTAACACCTAAGGATTAAACTAATGTACCATTCATAGGCATGTAAGAAGTATGTGCTAAGTGTACAGAAACATGCTGGTCATAAACAGATAAATCCTAATTTAAACATGCAGATGGGACTTTAGGATCCTAGATATATGTTGAAAAATAAGTAAGCAAGTTAGAAGCATGCTGAATCACAACAGTAAGGAAACATGTTGGTTTGAAGACTGAAATATAAATTAGGACATACAAGTGACGTGAAAAAAGTAATAACACAAACAGGAAAGTAGGAGAATGCACAATAGCTAGCCTTGGCTTGCAGCCGGCTATCCTAGAGTTGTGATAATCAGCACAAAAGGAAGAGCAGAAAGTATTTTGAATTGTGAGAGAGATTTTCTCAATAGATTAGTTTGTGTGTCTGTGTGTGTACGAATAGAGTATATACAGTTCTGAAAAACGGGTAGAGGAATAAGGTAAAAATAATTATAGAAATAATCATCAATTAATGTTAATTTAGTATACAGACTTCCTTTAGTTAAGGAATCATACCCAATCGGCAACAAGTACTGGCAACAAAAAGAAAGGAATCAAGTAAAGTGTATATAATTATAGAAATAAACACAATTAGGATCCATTCAATACCAGTACTCCCCACAATTAAGGAGTCATAGTTCAAACGAATACCACAATAGTAAAGAAGGAAAGAGAACTAATTTGAAAAGTTGATTTTAATTGTACAAAGAGTAGTAAAGAATAGGGTATGTGATTAAGGCTAGGTACATGATATATTAATTAGGGAAACTATATAATTAATTGACATCATACTTATACATAACAAAAGGTAGAAAATAATTCTGAAAATTAGTAATCACAGGGAATCAATTATCAAATAAGGCAAGTGTCACACAAATATGAAAAATTAGTAAGGAGCTCTAAGGAAAAATACACAAAATCAAAGATTTAAGGAAAATATCATAGTTTTAAGGAAATTGAGAAGATAACACTGATTTATCATGACACCATGAGAATAAGCATGTAATAAGCTAGAATCAGGACCATAAGGAAGAACAGTACCAAATATGAGTTAGGGTTTCGTAGAGAGCATGATATAGTTAGGAATAGTCGAACACAAAAACCCTAATCAAGAAAACATAAGTAAGAACCACAGAATCGTAGGATGTTTATGAGATCAACTATACACAGCAACCAAGACAAACTCAGAACCCTAGAAATGGGAATTTTTTAATAGAATAACTCAAGTAAAGAGAGAATTATGAATCAAATATTTAAAATATAATGAGAATCGTAGGTTAGTACCAAAACATTTGAAGAGAAAGCTTTTTGAAAGGGGTTAAGAAACCCTAGTTGAAGATAAAGCGTTATTTTAGAGAAATTGGAAAACCTTTAAGGAAAATAATAAAGAGCCCATAATATACACAGATCTAAAATAAAATCGAAAAATACAAGGGGTTAGGGTTTCAGAGAGTTGAAAAACAACGAAAACCTTGAAGATGTTGTCATCGTTAGCCGGAAAAGCCATGGCTCTTACTCAAATGGCCGGAGGAGGCCAAAAGATGGCATGAGAGACCATAGGTAGGAGCTGAACCACTCCAGGCTCGCCTGAGGGCCTTATGGTGCCTTAGACCGGTGTAGGGTGAAGCAATAACTAAGAGACAGTGAAAGACAACAGTTTCCGGCGAGGGAACTAGCCGGAGAAGATGAACATACTCTATTTGAGGTGGATAGATAAGAGAAGGTTCTAGAGAGAACCAGAGAGAGAATTGAGGGGTTTGGATATGAGGGGTCGGAGGGGGTAGTCTTTAGGGTTTAATTATGGTAGGTGGGATCTGGGCCGTTGATCTAATTTGATCAACGGCTTAGATAGATCCGAGGTTGGACCGGGCATGGAATTGATTTGGGTTGGGTATGAGATTGGGTTATTAAAAAATTTGATGGATTGGGTTAGAATTAGGCTAAAATCAAAATTAAAAATGGCGATTAGTTAAATATCCATTGAAATAGATAAGTAATTAAATAAAATAGCTAGTAATAATATAAAATGAAATTGATGCTAGATAAATGAAATTAAGGTAATTAATGAGTACAAAAAATACAAAATGAAATAATTATTGATTTAAGTGGTAGAAAATGTACAGTTAGGCCATAGTTGCAAAGTTATTGTAATTATGGTCAAACAATGCCAAATTGGCTAATTTGTGAAATAATTAAATCCTAATAGGATTAAAAATGATATATATTGACTGGGAAATATTTTGAAATTCGTTATAATACGATTTATGAATAATTATTTAATAAAAAATACTGAATAAATTGGAAAAGTATTTAATAAAAATATGAAAAACACTCGGAAAAATACCAGTTATTATAAAGAGCGATTTTGGAGGTGTATATGCAAATTTAAAAAATAATTTGATAAAAATTGGGTATCAACAACGGTATAGAAATGAGTTAGACTTGGCCAGAAAACAATTTAGCTAACTTTTACCTGTATCTGACTTTCAAAACCAATCATGGGGAACCAGGTCCTCGGTTAGGTTTTATCAACCCCAGTGTTAGGCGACTTTTCTCTAAATGTTTTCTTCTCTGGTATTTGGTGTAGATGTCAGCAACTTGATCTTCAGCAATCAATATATTTGTCCCTCTTGAGTTGGACCATTTTAGTCATGATTGTGAGAACTTGTATTTTCGCACAAGACTGGTACACACTCATTGTATACCCCAAGGACTTCCAATTCTGCTTGATCCACGACATTTGAGCAAAACAGGAGGTGGCTGCTATACATTTTGCTTCAGCTGTCGAATGTTCTATTGAATTTTTCTTCCTTGAACCCCATGAGATAAGACAGGGACCCAGATAATGTCCCATTTCAGACGTTCTATTCCTACCCATCTGCATAATCAGCATCAACATACCAAATGAGGTCGAATCATTACTTGAAGAATAGTGGAGAACCAGGTTCTGTGTTCCTTTAAGATATCTCAAAATCCTTTCAGCAGCCTTCAAATGAGACTCATTTTGATTTGACTGAAACATTGCACAGAACCTCACTCTAAACAAGATGTCTGGTTCGCTTGCAGTGAGATATAGGAGTGATCCAATGATGTCTCTATGCATGGTTTGATTTACAGGACAACCAGGTTCATCCATTTCTAGGCGTGTAGTTGTGGAAATATGAGTGCTGATGACTTGTGATGCTTCTATGTCAGACATTTTTCAACAACTCCTAGATGTACCTCTGCTGACTTATCAATGTTCCAGAGTACCCACTTGGTTTCTATAGCTACTTGATCTGCAGGTATAGGAACCAGGTTTCATATCTTAAGTTGTATGAACAGCTCGATTTATAGCTTCTGTTGTTATAGTCGTGGGACTAGGTGGCTCGTTTGAATCAATAAGGGTTCTCCATCTTGAAAAGTATTTCTGTTCCCTCTTGAGATGAGTAAATCAGGAGGATTCATTTATCTCTTTTAGCATCAAATTTTCAAAGATGATCCTTTCCATTTTTGAGAACCTAACCATTGTACCTAAATATCCTCAAATGAGTCAGCAGTTTCGGTGAAGATGTTTGCAATCCCTCTATCAATTAATATTGACCGTGCAAAATCTTCAGGAGTCCTGTTCTACTTTTTCACAACTCTATTTTGCTTTGGTGTTCTTTGAAGTTGAGATGTCGAGTAATACCACTTTCAATACTTCGAATCTGGCATTATCAACTCCGCTCTATAATCTTATATGATGCAAGCCGCATTTTTTTCCATCTTTACTTGGATCTTCTGTACAAAAGCCACAAATTCTTTAAAGATCTCATCCTGGTTCTGTGGAATGGAGTCCAAGTGAACATGGAGTAGTCATTCACTGTCAAAAAGATATCTATTCTTTCTTTTCTGTTTGGCTCTCTCACTAGTCCTCATAGATCCATATGAAGAAGGTCAAGTGGCCTTGAGGTGCTGACTGCCCTGTTGGGCTTGAATGAAGATCTGACATGCTTTCCTTTTTCACAATAATCACACACACTGTGTTCCTTGATGCTCAACTTAGGTAGACCGTGAACCAAGTCCTTCTGTACCAATTTATTCGTTGATGAAAACCTTGCATGCCCCCAAGCCTTTTGTTCTATAGTTCAGCATCGATATCATCAACTCTCAAACTGCTTAGATCACCACTTTGCAGAGACTTACAATCAGCAACTCAAAAATTCTTGTATCTTATGGCTACAAGCATCACCTTACCAGTCACAAGATTTGTGATTGTTCGTATCTTGGACAAGAATTCCACTTTATTTCCCTCATCACATATCTTCCAACTCTTAAAGTGTACCCCTTTTAGCTATTTACAAAGGGCACACTCTCTCCTTGCAGGGCTATTAGTGAGGAAAAAGCGATTGTATTTCTAGTCATGTGCTTTGAGCAGCCTCTGTCCATATATCATTGTTGGCTACCCCCATTCACTGCTCCCTGCACAAGAAAATCAAGGGTTAGATTTAGGAACCCAAACGATTTTGGGTCTCTTGTAATGAGAGAATGGAGGGAAGAGTGCTCTTTTAATCCAAGCAGGCAGTATGTGTTTCCTATTTGACGGACCAGATCCTCTAATAGTAGTTACTCTCTCAGTAAAGACTTAATTTTTCTGATGAGACTTAACCCCTGCCATGCAGTTTTCCTTGAGGTACCCATTGTTACCACAATGGGTACATAGCCAATTGCCGGTTACAATAATGTAGTTACTATGAGGGTTGTAGGTAATATTTTCCCTTTGAATCCTAATCCCCTTCTTGTTTACCCCGCGTATACATAGCAGTGATAACATCAGAGGACCAGGTCCACTTAAGTAGTTTTCCAAGGTCGTTCTTCAGTTTCCTTAGTTCTTCCTGAAGCTGTGTGTTTTTCTAAAGCTCAGCACACAGACTGGTCTTCACCAAATTTAACTCATTTTAAACCTTAATGTGTGCCTCACTTGCAACTTCCTTTCCCTTTTTAGAGTTTCCAATCCTACTTTCTATTTTATGTTCCTCAATTATCTCTTTCAAGTCTACTACCACCACTACTAGGTCATCTCTCTCTTGCTCAATGGTAGCAACTCTCTTAGTTAAAGTTTCTCTATCTTTACTTACACACTCAATGGTTTATTTTAAGTCCACCACAACAACCATTTGATCATCTCTTTCATGTTCTATACTAGCAGTTTTCTCATCTAAGGCATCCCTTTCATTTTTCAGGTTCTCTATTGTTTCTTTCAAATCAACTACAACGACTACTAGGTTATCTCTGGATTATTCAGCTTCCCCTAATTCCATCGTTAATGAATCTTTATAATTTATGAGACTACGGTACGCATCAATTAATACATTTGCTAATGACATGAGCTTTTTAGGAGAGTAACATTTCAGATTTCTCTGAATATCAAGAAAATTTACCTCATTACCGTCGTCATTATCATCGTCATCAGGTTGAGCCATTAAAGCAAAGGTTGAAGCACAATCAGCTGTTTCATTTTCCACTACCAACAATGAACTACCACCACAATCGTTTTCTTCTTCAGTTTCACTGTAGGAGTCTCTCCATACAGCAAGAGCTTGCTTTACAACACTGTCAGCATCAGTTTTTCTCTTGAAGTGTTTATCAGGAACCAGGTTTGTCTTGACTGCTTTGTCAAAGTTGTTATTGTACTTATCTTGCTTCAGGAGAGGGAAATCCTTGATAAAGTTTCATGGCTTGCCATAATTATGATAGAGGTCATAGTTTTTTGGTTTGCTAAAACTTCCTCTTTTTGTAATGCCTCCATTCCTGCGAACCATATCTTCTTGTCAAGTACGCCATATCACCGTCTTCACCACTTGAATCGTTATTGTCCGTATTTCGGACAACATTCTTCTCCCTCTTGGGCTCTCTTCTTTCATTGTCCTTCTTCTTCTTCTTCTTCTTCTTCTTCATTTAATTAGTTTTCAAGTTTCCAACCAGTTCATCCATGGTCAGTGACTGCACGTCCTTTGCCTCTGTAATGGTGTTTACTTTGCTTTCCCAAGAACTGGGCAGTACACTACGGATTTTCTTGACAAGCTTGTTTCTCAGAATAATTGCACCAAGAGAGTGAAGCTCATTGATGACGGAGGTGAATCGAGTGTGCATGTCTTTGATGGATTCATTATCTTTCATTCTGAAAAGCTCATATTCAGTTGTGACCATATCAATTTGGATTACTTCACCTGTGTTGTCCCCTCGTGGGCTATCTAAAGAGCCTCCCAGATTTCTTTTGCTGATTGACATGCTGATATCCTATTATATTTATCAGGACCAATACCACAAACAAGAATTTTCTTTGCACGAAAATTCTTTTCTATGGCCTTTCTATCAGCATCATTGAATTCCTTCATCATCTTGGGAATGGCTACAACTAGGTCACTAAGGTTCTTGGTAGGGACAACATGTCTCTCATATATGACATCCCATAGCTTAGAATCTTCAGCCATGATGATGGTGTGCATCCTATTTTTCCACCATCCATAATATTGACCGTTGAACTTTTGAGGTCTGTAAGTGGACTTACCTTCTTCGAAATTTGGAGTAGCGGCGATGAGGATCCCTTCTAGGTGTTAACCTGATAGAAAGAACCCGCTCTGATACCAATTGATAGAATATAAGGGTCCACCAAACACTATAGAGAACCAGATTCTCTATCAGGTTTAACAGAACACATGCACATTGTAGTAAATAAATGACAAGAGGAATTTTACATTGAAAATTCCCTGCTCAGCGGGATTAAAAACCACAACATGCCCTTGTAGGATTTCAACTTCACTATTGAGCAACTTTTAGATTACAACCTATGCATCATAGGAATTAACCTCTTAATCGCTTACTAACTTGTAATACTCTATTACAAGACACTTTGTAATAACTATATTACAAAGACTTTACAACTTGACTAACTCTAGCCAAGACTCAAACACACAGGTTTAAGATTTACAAAGAATTTCCTACAGAATGCTTCTAAACAAGCTAGGTAGAATTTACAAATGAAGAAATATTACAATGTTACAACTCAACTAAGGACATACAATAACTTGATATGGGAGCTGGTGTGTAGTTGTTTTGTTCTTTGTTCTTGAAGCACTTGAGAGTTGCTTGCTGGATGATCACGTAGGATCTTGAGTGAAATATCCATGTGTTTAAGTGAAATGTTTTTCCTTCCTTGACTGTATTAATACATGTATGACATCACTTACAATGATGTAAACAAGGTAGGTAAAAAGTCTTCCACAGAAAGTTGACTAATGCACTGTTCCTATACTCTAGCGTGTGCATGCAGCAACTTTTCCAACTGGAGAGTTGAATTCATACAGTCACCTCGAGACCTAGTAGGGACTTGTTCCCTCAGTTTTTCCTTCTAGTCTGAGGAGTTGAACTATAACCCAAGTTGGAATGTTGTGATCTTATGGTTTTGTAAACGTGTAACATGTTCCTTAGCTGGTTCTGGATAGTAAGTTTGTTAGTTCATCAAAACATAAAACAAAGTATTTGTGACGAAGGTACTTGTAAGCGATCACCTCTAGCTGCATCAAATGGCTTATGATCCAGTTGGTAAATTGGACTAGAAATCCCAGACATTCCAAAAGTTGATGCAAGTACATCCAGTCAACTGTATCATAGGCTTTATGAATGTCTAGTTTGATGAGGCCTCTTGAAGAAATATTCTTCCTTGAGTAAGCCTTGACTAACTCATGGGCCAGTAGAACATTATCTACTACTCTCCTGCCAGGAATGAAGCCATCTTGGGTTTCTGACACAACTGCGACAATAACATTTTGCAACCTGTTTGTAAGAATTTTTGCAATTAATTTTCATAGAACACTGCAAGAGGCTACATGTCTATAATCCTTGATACTTGTAGGGTGAGAAACCTTAGGAATCAGGGTGATAGCTTGTAATGATCCACCCGGTCATTTTGAGAGTTATATTCCCGATCTAGAATTAACTGCTTCCACCTCATCTTTTCTGCTATAATGACTTGCCGGGAGGTTTCATTTTGGTTTTTGGAGTGTTTTGGGACACTTAGTCCCTAAATAGAGGCTTAAGTCTTATAATTTTAATCGTAGTCAGATATGTAAAGATGACATCGTAATGGATTTTGGTTAATTCCGTTAGCTTCGTTGGGTGATTTTTGGCTAAGGGGCATATTCAGATTGTATTTTGGAGGTCTGTAGCTTATTTAGGCTTGAAATGGCGAAAGTCCAATTTTTGGAGATTTTGACCGGTAGTGGACTTTTTGATATCGGGGTTGAAATCCGATTCCGGAAGTTGTAGTAGGACCCTAATGTTTATTATGACTTTTGTATAAAATTTGGGTTTAGTCGGACATGGTTTGATAGGTTTCGGCATCAGTTGTCGAATTTGGAAGTTCCAAGTTCTTTAAGTTTTAATTGGAGGGTGATCCATGATTTTAGTTTTGTTTGATGTGACTTGAGGGCTCGAATAAGTTAGTATAATGTTTTAGCACTTGTTGGAATATTTGGTTGAGGTCCCTAGGGCCTCGGGTGAGTTTCAGGTTCTTAACGGAATGAGATATTGACTTAGACCATTGTTGAAGTTTTAGGCATCTTGTGTTTTCACACATATAGAGGGGAGACCGCAGGTGCGGGCTCGCAAATGCGAAGAAGCAAGCGTAGAAGCAAAAATGGAGGAATTGCTAGGGATCAGAGGTGCGAGGTGAATTCCGCATATGCGATGCCCGCAGATGGGCTAGAATGTTCGCAGAAGCGGTTAAGGACCGCAGAAGCGGGAGAGTTTTCGCAGGTGCGCATGCGCAGGTGAGGCCACCCTATCGCAGATGCTGGACTTGAGGAATTAAGTGATTTTTTCACCTACGATGGTTTTCCTGCAGTTGCGGTTGAGGCTAGTAGAAGCGAGTTCGCTAGGGAGAAAAGAGAGGATTTCGAGGGTTTTTGTCATTCTTCACCATTTGACTTTGAGAGCTAAGATTTAAGGCGATAAATTGAAGGATTTTCAGAGGAAGTTATTGGTTAATGATTCCTAACACGTTTTTTGTTGTATTAAAATAATCCAATTTTGATTTTATCATTTTATTAGGGATTTAAGTTGGAAAATTGGGGAAAGTTTGATAAATGTTCTTAGGCCGAATTTTGGGGTTTTGATCGAGATTTTGGTATCGTATTTGAGAAAATTTGATATGGTTAGTGTCGTGAGTTAATAGGTGTTCGTAAATTGTGATTTTTACCTGATTCCGAGACAGGCGCTCGGGGAGGCTTTTTGGGCGATTTTCCTATTTCTTGCGTTAGCTTTGATTTTATTAGCTAGATTAGTTTCTTGTAGTTATATTTATGTTATGTAATTGATTGAGATTTATTTAAGCCAGATATTCGAGGGAAAGGCATTGTGACTGATTCATTGAGATTGGCTTAAGGTAAGTGGCTTGCCTAACCTTGTGTGGGGGAACTCTCGTTAGGATTTGGTACTGGTTTGATATATGAGCGCCATGTACGTGAGGTGACAAGTGCATACACGGGCTATTGTTGTAAAAAACTACACTTTCATTAAGTAAAATACTTGTTTTCCTTTAACTGAGCTACACTAGCATATGTAATTATCTTGTTTAGTATAGAATAACATGTCTACGCGTCTTAATTTCTTATCTTAACTCTGTGCAGCATGCTTAGTGAATTTCGTTCTTTTCTCCTTACTTGTACTTAGTATAAATTGAAGGATTCCTTGTTTTAGTTGCATTTCTATTGTTTGAGCCGTATATTTACTTTGGGCCTATGGAATAGTATTTCGGGATATCCCCAAGTACTGCATATTTACTTTGGGACTGCAGAATGGTATTCCGGGATATCGTCATGACCCCAAATCTATACTAGCCATGATGGTGCCTATCGTGGTACTAGTCCGGCCAAATTTACTGAAAATATCATAAGGTTCCTGTCACGAACCAAAATCCCTAAGGCCGTGATGGCGCCCGGACACAAGGTCTGGCAAGCCAAAACATTAATTAATTTAAATAACTTCCCAGTTTTAACATTTTCGCAATCGTTACCTTTTCTTTCATTTCATGATCAAATAAATAAATTTTAGTAAACTTAAATACGACAGCACATCAATTCAGTTTCATGAAATAAATCCCAACACATCCCCAGAACCCGGTGTCACAAGTACATGAGCAATTTCTAAGAATCTTACAAATATTACAAAGCATGTCCGAAATACCGCTGGACAAGGAAATTTAAAATGGATCAGATAGAGTATGACGGTGACTCTGTCAGTTGCGGATTGCCTCCGGAAGATGCATCTCTCCTAAGTCTCCGAATCATCCACATTGCTATGAAAATACCTATGCAATAAAATGCACGACAAGTGCATCATGAGTACGAAAACAACGTGTACTCGGTAAGTCGACCGCCTAACTTAGAGAGGTAGTGATGAGAGATCAATTTAGACACTTACTAGGGTTCAACAGTAATAATGATAGCATGTAATAAAGGCGGTAGGCATGTGAAGGCAGATAAGCAACAATGTGAATACAAGGCACGAAAATTCGAGTTATTTCGGAAAATAAGTGAATAACCATTTCCTTCCCCTTTTTCCTCAAATATAAAACTAAATAACGGTACCCACTTTCTTTTCCTCAATTAAGGTAGTATATAATACTGAATGGTCGTAAAGCTCCCCACAATCGCAAATCATACCGGAGACTCATGTGTTGACTCGATATACTAAATCTAAGGATCCCCACGATCGCAAATCATACATGCGACTCGTGTGCTGACTCGATATAAAGCTCCCCACGGTCGCGAATCATACCTGCGACTCGTGTGCTGACTCATATATATAATTAACATAAATCTCCCCTCGATCGCGAATCATGCCTGCGGCTCGAGTGCTGACTCCTATATATAAAATTAACATAAAACTCCTCTCGATCGCGAATCATGCTTACGACTCGAGTGTTAACACATTTCCACACATTTAAATCCACTTTTTATTAAGAAAAATAGTTTGCTCATGGAATATAGTAAAATTTGTATTAAAAGAAGAATGAAACATAGGTTTTGAAATCATTTGTTTTGAAACTCATTTTTCAAGCTAACTGATACTCCACGATAAAAGGGACCCATCCCAGGTACACAATATATCCACAGAGGAACCAATTCTCGTTTTGGAGGATTAGCAATATGAACTCTAACTTTTCGGTCATATTAGCAGTTCAATATTACAAGCAGGGTTACAGGTACACACATAAAGCATGCTAGTGGGTCCTAGGCTACCCGGACATGGCATAATAGCAGCTACGCACGGGCTACCGCCACCTCGTGCGTACATAACCCCTCGAAGATAATAACATGCACTGGATTAATACACCTAGGGGGACGATTCCCCTTCACAAAGTTAGAAAGGAGACTTACCTCACTCCGAAATTCCAACAGCGGCTTTCAAGCCCATCCGATGACTCCGACAGATGCATAACGCTCCGAAACTACTACATAAATGACGAAGCAATGAAAATTCATCCTAATACTCACAACAAATTCAGATTATATACTTTCCCAACCGCACTCATTGAAATGAAAAAAATGCCCTCAGACCCACGTGCCCGGAAATTCAAAATTTCTCGAAGGCACGTTCTACCCATAGCCTTACTAACTCAAGTATATAATTTTCTGAAATATTAATGCGCAATTCGTTGTTAAAATCAAATTTACATAATTCTAGGTTTCTTTCAAACTTCCCTCAATTTTTTCCCCAATTCTCACATCAAAACCATGCAATAATTTTTTATTAATCTTAGAAATGGGATGAATCCTCTTACCTCTGAAGCTTGATGAAATCCCTCCTGAAAAGCTCTCCCAATTCGTCCATAGCTTTTGAAAAATGAAAGAGAATTGCCAAAAATCCCGTTTTAAACAACACTGCCCAGATCCTTCCTCTCCGCGATTGCAGGAATGCCTTCAGAATCGCGTAAGGCAACCAGTAGCCCTCCAAATTCCTTCTTCGCGATCGAAGCTCCCCGCATGCGATCGCACAAGCCTGCCCAACCCTTCACCGCGATCACACACCAGCACCCACGATCGCGTACTCCAAAATCTTCGCCCCTTAATTTGTTTTACGCTATCGCACAACTAAGGCTGCGATCCCACAAGAAACCAGCAACAGCAAAACACTCCGAAATGACCCGAAACCACAACAAAACACACCCGAGATCCCCGGGACCCGTCCAAACACACGACTCAGTCCCGTAACATGACATAGACTTTCTCGAGCCCTAAAATAACATCAAGCAATGCCAAAATCAATTCTTTAAGAACTTAGAATTTCAAACTTCTACATCTGATGCCGAGACCTATCAAATCACGTCCGATTGACCTCATATTTTGCGCACAAGTCATATTCGACATTACAGACCTGCTACAACTTCTGGAATCCACGATATCAAAACTTCAACTTCCGGCCGGATTTTCCAAAAACCTTCAAATTTCTTTCTTTAGCCAAATGACTCCAAAATGACCTACAGACAACCAAATTTACTTCCGATCGCGCTTACAATTCAATAATCACCATACGGAGCTATTCCCAGACTCAGAATGCCAAATGGACATCAACCTCACTTATATGCACTTGAAGCCCAAATTCATGAAATCCTTCTAAAATGCTAATTTCCATAATATTCGCCAAAATGCTCTCGGGTTATCCAAAAACCGATCCGAACATACACCCAAGTCCTAAATCATCATACGAACCTCCTGGAACCTTCAAATCCTAATTCGTAGATCGTTTACTCAAAATTCCAATCTTAGTTGAATTTATCCAACTTAAGGCTTCTGAAATGCGAATTTTCTTTCCAAATAATTCTAAACTTCCTGGAATTCAATTCCTACCACACCCACGGGTCATAATACCTGAAACGGAGCTGCTCGCGACTTCAAACCGCTGAACGACGTGCTAGAGCTCAAAACGACCGGTCGGGTCATTGCATTCTCCCGCACTTAAACCGACGTTCGTCTTCGAACGTGCTAAGAAATGCTCTGGAGTTACCTGAAATAAATGTTTAACATCTCGGGAACCTGCCCGTGCTAGAACAACCCAATCGAGCACAATAGCTTGATAAAATCTGGAGGTTTGTTCTTTATCCATATAATAAGCTCAGAATTCACTCAAACATCTGAAATTTCTCTAGCCAGGCCTTGTTTCAATATACATAAGCACTGCATCAACTAGCAATCGATATACGAGATCATAACTTCATACCCTTGCTGAATCGGCACCATGCACCGCATAACTCATCGTCTGACCACAACGACGCTCCCTGAACCATAATAGCCAAGGTCCATGAACCTGATGCACCTCATAACAATTATACACACATACTGCTATAATGCTGGTGACATAACCATAACGGAGGAAATACGCAGAAATTCACACTCAACGGATCATTGAGTACCTTATCTTGACTAGAATCGTCACTTTCATTATGAACCTAAATGAGGGTATTTGTTCTTTATTATACAGTTTACATAACCACATCACACTGATCTCTGATCCGATAATATCGTCTCACCCAGCACGAACTTCTTGAACAACAAGTCACCCCAAGCATGGCTAACAGCCTCACATGATACCGCATCACACAATAGGCTATAATTCGAACATGATAATAACAAATGACTCAGGAGGGAACTATCCAGCTCAAACAACCAATATGAATCCTTACCAGAAAATAGGAATTAAAACACAAGAAAATAAATATAGGAACCTTACTCATCCTCACACTGTTGCGGTGTGCTACCCGATCCAAATAACATACCCGTGGCGGCGTGCTACCCGATCCAAATAACATACCCGTGGCGGCGTGCCACCCGATCCTAAATAACATCACCATGGTGGCGTGCCACCCGATCCAAATAACATAAAACTCATTTGACGAAATATATATACGGAGCTGATTTGCTCACTATTACGAATTACTATATATCGATCACAAGAACCCTAAGTGCATAATACTATCATGGGGAGACTGATAAAGCCATAGGCTACAAAACACAAGCACAACTGAGGTGCGATATATACATATACTCTGGATTTCAAGGTCTATCATGCTCATATAACATCCCCGCTACGCGGGACCTCAACACATAAGAAATGATCAAGTCATTTCACAACTCGTACGGCACAATAACCATAACACATAAATTCGATGAACACGGAACAACACCCGCTGTTCTAATATCTTTCCATGAAAAGCGCTCTATTCAGAGGAAGATGCCTGGCTTATACAGAGCCCATAATCATATCTAAATCCATCCACAAGCATCGAACTACATTGCTCGCACCAACTAAGCTAATAGCTTTTTCCTGGGTCCATATTAACCCACCTTCTCTCATAACACACGAGAACTACCATCATCACTGGGACTAACACCCCATAATCCGTAATCAACTGAAACGAACGCCCTTCAGGCGTAAATTCTTAATTAAGCAATATTGCACTTCTTTATTCTCAGTCCAAATCTGAAATCCATCAAGTGACTACATGTCACTCTTTACACAATCTTTTCACAGTCATGCTTCCACGACCTTCCACACAAGGAAACAAGTCTGCACATCCATAACACCGGCCGCACAAAGACCGCAAGACTGATCAAGAACGCATGACCAGGGTACTAAGCTTCTTCCACCTAATATCAATCTCAAGTGACACTGAAGATACCACCAGCTTACTTTGAACTTTCAAATCACTTTGTCTTGTTCTTCCTAGTTCATGCATCCTTATAAAGTCCGGACCTAAATCTCGATTCTTACTCCCAGTTACATACTAATTACCACACCTAATATGCCAATACGAGGTAGTGCAAGAATTCCATCAAAATTTCCGAACCACTAACAGGGTGAACACTTCATCATATAGAAACTTTTTACTTGACTCAATTTAAGAGTACCATCTCAACAGACGAGTGAATTCCCAGTATCACCCAATCATGCAAATCTTAAGTGGTAGTCTATACCACCATAATCCTTCCGGGATCCGCCTATACATGACAGGCCATAGTACTCAGGTGCTCTCACATAAAATTCATTACAACGGTTGACAAGCACCGCACACACCGGCACAAACCACATGTCTAACTAAATCACATCAAAGGAACCGATCACTGCCGCAAATGTGCCATTTCAACCATGGCTAGTCAATCTATCTTCTTTTAAATCATCATTAATTGCCTCAGGAACAATAACAACTTCCTTCAACCCATAGCAAACTCAACCCTCACTAATCCCGAGTGACCTTGATTCACGAGACCATGCTGCTCAAATCCCGCAACCCGTCTCATAACCTTCTGATAATCTTTTTTTTCAATCCGGAGTCTATTTCTCTCACCCCTCCAATATTATCATGCATGCTGAAACATATCGTAGAACCTTCCAACCATCTTCCTCTTTCTCATAAATTCTCCCGGAAAAGCTTGATTCTCGATCATATTGCTACCTGAAATCTTTAAATGGCGCATTCTTAACTTTTGAACTCACCAGGACCGCTATTGAGAGTCACCCACTCTGACTGGCCCTAAATATAATCCACCAGAAGGATCTTTTAGCACAACAACATCTTTTTCAACTCGCCCATGCCTTAAGAAATTTTTTTGAATCTTCCAAAGCCTATCCTTGATCTGACAAGGCAAACTTTTGCACATATTCATCAAATCCCATGCACAATTACAATTTTTCATATATTCATCAAATACCATTTAGTTGAAATAACTTGCCTACATGCCGACAATCCTCAACTCAACCCCATGCGAAGATAATCCTACAACCCAACTGCAGATGGTGGGACTCCCCCACTTAGCCCGAAGCTACTCCTTGCACCACTCTAGACCCTACTAAGATCCTTCCTCCTCTGATAACACGATCTTGCTCAGCCAATCCATCCAAATCTTCCAAATTCCCTTGCTAGCACTCCCTAAACACTCTAATTCTCTATCATCATTCACAAATTCTAACTCGTACCGACTAACCAGTAGGACCCCTCACAGAACCTGCCAACCCCACCATTGTTAACCTATCCCCAGAAGACAACCCACTTGTGGAAATCACCCGCAGACACCTCCCAACGACGCTGAATGCACGCTCTCTGTGACTTCAATACCCCATCCTATGCCCTGGTTCGTTTACCAACTTACAAGTTCGTCCGCTCCTTATGGACACGCATAATGCGTGACAAATATCTTCATATTCCAAGTTGTGCTGCCGCTCCCCCACTTTGCGACTGCTCGACTTCCGCTTCTTACACCTGGCCCCTTAGAAATGGAACCACCGCCTAGCCTCATTCAAAGATCATTCATTGCCAATCACATTCCTCAATACTCCTCCTCAATAATCTGACCCCACACAACCGAAGAAACCATAGCACCGACAAACCTAAAACATTTCATTTGATCCATGACGACGACTACACGTCACAAATGCATACCCCATCTCGCTTGAAGAAACCAAGTCTCACTACTTTATCAATCCCAACCGAGCCATTCATGCTGCAAATTCCTTCCCTCTACCGGAACAAAAGCACTGAAATCTCAAAATCACACTTTGAGAAGACCTCCCCTCAACCATTCATCTTCCCAATAATACGGGCAAAATTTCTATCGTCATATCGACGCCGCGCGACAATCGTTTGCAACCATCATCACTACCTGAGCGTAGCCTTAAGGCCCCCAGAAACACAACTACTGAGCTACAACAACATATTACCCTTACGTAGGGCCATAACAACAACCACGACCATTCACATATGGAAGCATCTTGAATTACATTCATAGCACCATTTCCATTCCTCAAATTCCTGATCCATAGCAAACGCTTCGCGATGCGTAAAATTGAGTAGGAATGAACATAGGCATAAGCCTCAAAGGAATCAACTCGCACGATGAAGAATCAAGAAGGGAAGTACTCCAAAAAACCCTGTAGCCTCTCGGAGATAAGTACAGACATCTCCGTACCGATCCGCAAGACTCTACTAGACATTCTCATGACTCGTGAGACGTACGGGAACCTAGCGCTCTGACACCACATTGTCACAACCCAAAATTCCTAAGGTCGTGATGGCGCCGGGCACAAGGTCAGGCAAGCCATAACATTAATTAATTGAAATAACTTTCCAGTTTTAACATTTTTGAAATCGTTACCTTTACTTGCATTTAATGATCAAATAATAAATTTTAGTAAACTTAAATACGACAGCACATCAATTTATTTTCATACAGGTCCCCAGAACCCGGTGTCACAAGTACATGAGCAATTTTTAAGAATCTTACAAATATTACAAACCATGTCCGAAATACCGCTGGACAAGGAAATTTAAAATGGAACAGATACAGTATGAAGGTGACTCTGTCAGTTGCGGATTGCCTCCGGAAGATGCAGTTGGCCTAAGTCTCTGAATCCTACACATTGCTATGAAAGTACCTGTGCAATAAAATGCACAGCAAGTGCAGCATCAGTACAAAAACAACGTGTACTCAGCAAGTCGCCTGCCTAACCTTAGAGAGGTAGTGACGAGAGGTTAATTTAGACACTTACTAGGGTCCAACAATAATAATGATAGCATATAATAAAAGCGGTAGGCATGTGAAGGCAAATAAGCAACAATGTTAATAGAAGGCACGAAAATTTGAGTTATTTCGGAAAATAAGTGAATAACCATTTCCTACCCCTTTTTCCTCAAATATCAAAGTAAATAACGATTCCCACTTTATTTTCCTCAACTGCTGCCAAGTCAATATCTATGAAAAAATAACAATTAGTCATACATAAACAAGACTAAGACAATTGGCTGAGGGTCGTAAGGTAGTACATAACACTAAATGTCGTAAAGCTCCCCACGATCGTGAATCATACCTGCGACTCGTGTGTTGACTGGATATACTAAATCTAAAGCTCCCCACGATCATAAATCATACTTGCGACTCGTGTGCTGACTCGATATAAAGCTCCCCACGGTCGCGAATCATATCTGCAACTCGTGTGCTGACTCATATATATAATTAACATAAAGCTCACCTCGATCGCGAATCATGTCTGCGACTCGAGTGTTGACTCGTATATATAAAATTAACATAAAACTCCTCTCGATCGCGAATCATGCCTACGACCTGAGTATTGACACATTTCCACACATTTAAATCCACTTTTTATTAAGAAAAATAGTTTTCTCATGGAAAATAGTAAAATCCGTATTAATAGAAGCATGAAACATAGGTTTTGAAATCATTTGTTTTGAAACTCATTTGTCAAGTTCACTAATACTCCACGATAAAAGGGACCCAGCCCAGGTACACATATATCCACAGCGAAACCAATTCTCATTTTAGAGGATTAGCAATATGAACTCTAACTTTTCGGTCATATTAGCAGTTCAGTATTACAAGCAGGGTTACAGGTACACACATAAATCATGTTAGTGGGTCTTAGGCTACCCGGACATGGCATAAAATCACCTACGCACGGACTCCCGTCACCTCGTGCGTACATAACCCCTCGAAGATAATAACATGTACTGGATTAATACACCGAGGGGGACGATTCCCCATCACAAAGTTAGAAAGGAGACTTACCTCGCCCCGAAATTCCAACGTCGGCTTCCAAGCCCTTCCGATGACTCCGACGGACGTATAACGCTATGAAACTACCACATAAATGACGAAGCAATGAAAATTCATCCTAATACTCACAAAAAATTCAGATTATATACTTCCCCAACCCCACTCAGTGAAATGAAAAAAATGCCCTCAGGCCCACGTGCCTGGAAATCCGAAATCTCTCGAAGGTACATTCTACCCATAGCCTTACTAACTCAAATATATAATTTTTTGAAATATTAATGCTCAATTCGTTGCTAAAATCTAATTTACCAAATTTTAGGTTTCTTTCAAACTTCCCTCAAATTTCTCCCCAATTCTCACATCAAAACCATGCAATAATTTTGTATTAATCTTAGAAATGGGTAGAATCCTCTTACCTCTGAAGCTTGATGAATTCCCTCTTGAAAAGCTCTACAAATTCGTCCATAACTTTTGAAAAATGAAAGAGAATTTCCAAAAATCCCGTTTTAAACAACACTGCCCAGATTTTTCCTTTCCGCGATCGCCGGAATGCCTTGCGATCGCGTAGGCCAACCAACTGCACAAATTCCTTCTCCGCGATCGCAGCTCCCCGTATTCGATCAGTCTTTCGCCCCAATACCCAAGTCAGACGAACGATTTGCACGTCAGTATCGTTGCGGGCCTCCACCAGAGTTTCGCACAAGCCTGCCCAGCCCTTCTATTTGTTCATAGCGATCGCATAGCTGAGGCTGCGATTGCATAAGACACCAATAGCACCAGAAACCAGCAACAACAAAATATTCTGAACTGACCCGAAACCACCCCAAAACACACCTTGGGACCCCGTCCAAACACACGACACAGTCCCGTAACATGACACAGACTTGCTCGATCCCTCAAATCACATCAAACAATGCCAAAATCATGAATCGCACTCAAATCCAATTCTTTAGGAACTTAGAATTTCAAAACTTCTACATCCTATGCCGAAACCTATCAAATGACGTCTGATTGACCTAAACTTTTGCGCACAAGTCAAATTCGACATTACGGACCTGCTCCAACTTCCGGAATCACATTCCGACCATAGTATCAAAACTTCAACTTCCAGCTGGATTTTCCAAAAACCTTCAAATTTCTTTCTTTAGGCAAATGACTCCAAAATGGCCTACAAATGCCCAAATTTACTTCCGACCGCGCTGCCAATTCCAGAATCACCATACGGAGCTATTCCCTGACTCGGAATTCCAAACGGACATCAACCTCACTGATATGCACTTCAAGCCCAAATTCATGAAATCCTTCTAAAATTCTAGCTTCCATAATATACGCCAAAACGCTCCCGGGTTATCCAAAACCCGATCAAGACATACACCCAAGTCCTAAATAATCATACGAACCTGTTGGAACCTTCAAATCCTGATTCGGAGATCGTTTACTGAAAATTCCAATCTTAGTTGATTTTCTCCAACTTAAGGCTTCTGAAATGGAAATTTTCTTTCCAAATAATTCTAAACTTGCTGGAATTCAATTCCGACCACACCCACGGTTCACAAAACCTGAAACAGAGCTGCTCACGACTTCAAACCACTGAACGACGCGCTAGAGCTCAAAATGACCGATCGGGTCATTACAGCTCACATTTAATACATAAATTATCATATGTTTCATAATAATTTCCACTTTTAAGAATTTCAAAAAAATAAAAATGATCAGAACATCTAAACACAACCCCAAAATATGGAGTCAACCGTCATGAGCATCTAAGAAGTTATACAGTCTAATACTAATTCTCTACTACAACAAGTCTGGGAAGTAAAGTAAAATGACAGAGTAGGGAGGAGAAAGGGTAGGTTGCGGACGCCGAGCAGCTACTTCAAAATCTCCGAACAATGCTCCAACGAGGGTAGCTCAACTATCGCTCTGCCCCGGTACCTAAACATACACACAAGGTGCAGGGAGTAACGTGAGTAAGCCAAGTCAGTAAGTAACAACCATAACTAAAGACTTGAGTGCCGTGACGAGCATTTTTAATGATCATGTAAAAACCATATAATATGCAACAATAGAAGTGATTAAACTTAAGTCAGGAATCTACATTCCGAATATTTCATAAAAACTCCAGTTTTCCATTTTATAATTCGTATAAACGTTTGTTCAACAATTTTCAACTGAGGCTCAGTGAAAAGATGAGTGAGAAAAGTAGTTTCGTAACATATCAGTCGCTCGGGCACGGTGTCTCTCACGAATAAGCCTCTCGGGGAAGCCTCCAAGTAACTCTTAACTTTACTCTCGTAGTTCAATGCACACACTCAGAACTTTCACTCAACGGGTACAATATATAAACGCTGTGATGTGCAGCCCGATCCATATAATAGCCCGCTGCAGCGTACAGCCCAATTCGTAATAGTAACCAGCTGCGGCGTGCAGCCCGATCCATAATAGTAACCCGCTGCGGCGTGCAGCCCGATCCATGATAGTAACCCACTACGTCGTGCAGCCCGATCCATAATAGTCGACTGCGCTCATTGAGTGTGTACAGACTCCTGGATGGGCTTCTTCAGCCAAAGCGTTATATCGTTGCGACGTGCAGCACGATCCAATATATATATTGATACGGCGTGCAACCCGATCCATATAATATCTGCTACGGTGTGCAACCCGATCCGATATATACATTGTTGCGGCGTGCAGCCCGATCAATAACAATCCTCACAAACTCGGCTCTCGGCCTCACTCAGTCACCCTCACAAGTCACTCGGGAAACCCATCACAACTCACGGGACTCAGCCCAAGATAACTCTGAGTATTAAAAAAAAGGGGGATAATACTGATAAACAGCAGCATATATAAACCATGAGTGAGTTCATAAGTTTTCTATCAAGAATAGGGTTAGAATAGCGGGAAAAATACCCCTGAGGGTCAAATCAGGTCGACACAGGGCCCCAAACATGGCATACAACCCATAATTTAATATATACCTCTAAAATACAAGATATCATATGATTTAAAATCAAACACGCGGCTTAAAAGTCACCACGGGACGGACCAAGTCACCATCCCTATCGGTTCATGCCCACACGCTCGTCACCTAGTATGTGCGTCACCTTATTTATCAAAACAATACGAAATATCGGGGTTTCATACCCTCAGGTCTAGATTTACAATCGTTACTTACCTCAAATCGGCCCGAAGAATAATATGCGGTTCTCTTGCCCCTCGAATGGACCTCTGATTGCTCCAATAGTCAAAATCAGATTTATACCATCAATATACGCTCAAGGAATGAATTCCACATGAAAATTATCAAATTAGACAAAAAATTTCGAATTTGGCTCAAACCCAGTCCCCGGACCCACAACTAGGAATCCAATAAAGATTCCAGCACAAGAATCCTTATTCTCCCACGAGTCCGTACATACCAAAAACATCAAAATCAGACCTGAAATGGCCCCTCAAATCCTCATTCAAAGGTCTCAAAATTATAAGTCCTAATTCTCCAATTTTTGGGTTTAAATTCAACTAATTTCAGGTTTAATTACTCAGAAATCAATATAGAGTCGAGTATTGATATCAAAAATCTTACCTCAAAGTGTTTCCCTTTGATTCCCTCTTCAATCCCTCCCAGAAAGCTTCAAAACCGCTCAACAATGGTGAAAAATGGATAGAAATTCGCGAAGGAGGGGTTTAAATACTTCTGCGTAGATGACTCTATGCGAACGAGGCATATGACTTGCATTCGCGATGAGCAAAATTTTCCAGCCCTTCTTTTACCCTATGCGATTGCGGCCTTTCCCATGCGATCGCGTAGAACAAATATTTCAAACAGCCTTCTCCAACTCTTTCGGATAGCCTCTAGTATATTTGTTATAACCTTTTTTACAAAACTCCAAATTACAACTGTCTTAACTTTATGAAAACTAGACATCAAAGGCTACAATTTTCATTTTTGGATGGTCTTCAAATTCATTATACATTTTGAGTTATAAGCTTCCAAAATCGGGACAATGCAGTAGAAATTTTAGTCTATGCGATCGCGGGAAACCTTATGCGATTGCATAGCACAGCTAGATTTTTCGAATTTTTCTCTATGCTAACGCGGCCAAATCTATGCTATCGCATTGTACACCCCTGAAGCCAAAAATCAGCAACTAGAAATGGCCTAGAAATTGTCCGAAATCACCATTTTTCTGTATACTAACGGGGCCAAATCTATGCTATTGCACTGTACACCCCTGAAGCCAAAAACCAGCAACTAGAAATGGCCTAGAAATGGTCCGAAATAATCGGAAATTCACCCGAGACCCTCGGGACCTCAACCAAATCATACCAACATATCACATAACATCACACAAACTTAGTCGAGCCTTCAAATAACCCAAAAGTACATCAAAATACAAAATTAACCCCGAATTCAAGCCTTAGGATTTCTAAACTTCCGAAATTCGCCAACGATGCCGAAACCAACCAAACCACATCCTATTGACCTGAAATTTTGCACACACATCACAAATGACACTACAAACCTATTCCAACTCACGGAATTCCATTCCAACCCCGATAGTTATTTTTCCACTGCCGACCGAAAATCACCAAAATCCAATTTCGCCAATTCAAGCCTAATTCTACCACGGACCACTGAATAATATTCCAAACACTCTCCTAAGTCTATAATCACATAAAGAATCTATCCGAAACATAAAAACAAAATTCCGAGATTAGTTACCGATAAATTAATTTCAGGTTGACTTTTCCAACTAAATAACTAGCTTAAGAGACTAAGTGTCTCATTTATCTCCACAACTAAATCCTTCACTGCATGAGACACTTATGGTCTGATAAGTGTCCAAGTTCTTTTGAAAGATAATGCATTATAGCCATCAACACCTGGTGCTTTATCATCTCTAATTGCACATAGAGCTTTAAATATTTCTTGGTTAGTGACCATAGCATAAAGGCTCACCTGTTGGGAGTATGTGAGGACATGTACCTATTTCATTATCTATTTGTTCACTATAGGCAAGTGATATGATCTTGATACCATAAGGGATTCGTAGAAGGCAATTATTTCTGGTTGGATCGGCTTCTGGCCAGGGAGTCTATCTCCCAAGGCATTTGTAAGTTCTGCAATAACTTTTTCATGAATTCTTTCCTTCATGACTGTTGAGAAATATTTGGTTTTAGGATAACCAAGCTTTATACACTTAGCTCTGGATTTGTTTTGAAGGATGCTTTCATCTATTACTGACCATCTTTCTAGCTCTTCAAGTAACCTTTTCTTCTCTAATGCACGCGCATCAAAGTAACCTCTATTAAGCTTCTCTTGAGTATCCTTCAATCAGTATGTGAGATGCTCTATCTTAGTTGTTACTCCTCTAAACTCATTGTTATTAAGTTGCTTCAATTCTAACCTAAGAGCCTTCAACTTGTACTAGATATCTTTCATGGTATCTGAATGTAGTTGTGTTTGCCAAACTCCCTCAACCACTAATAAGTAGTCTTCATGATCAGCTCAAACATAACTTAAATGGGATCTTGCCAGTGGATTCAGTTCTCCTTAAACTGATCATCATGGGAGCATGATCTGAGATAAAAGGAATTTTGCAGTCTCCCTCCATATGACCAAAAGTATTCATCCATTCATCATTTCTAATAGCTCTATCAATCATGCTAAAAATTCTATCTGCACCTTGTTGTTTATTAGACCATGTATAGTATTCCCCTTCCAAGGTAATTTACATAAGTTCAAACATTTCATATAGTCTGTGAAGTTTTGAATCTCATTACTAGTTACTAGATTTCCATGTATTATGTCTTGTATATTTAACACTGAGTGGAAATCTCCCCAAATGAGCCAAGGCTTGATGATCTGTGCTACAAGGTTTTGCAATTGCACCCACAGAGGCTTTCTCAGGTCAATTTGTTAAACCCATAAATGACTATCATGAGACCGTTCATTTGATTCTTCCTTCCTCTAACATCACAATGCATCGCTTGAGAAGACTATTCTATAACTGTTATATTATAGTAGGAAGGATCCCATAATATCCGGACGCTTCTATTAGCAGCATGTTCATAGTTAAATCTTGCTTGCCAACCTAGCACTACTGTATTTGCAATGCCATCTGCCTTATCTTTTTTTACTCTAGTTTCTACTAAACCAACTAATTTAATATTATTCTATTTAATATAGGTACCCAACTCTTTTTTCTTATGACGTTTGTTGGTACCTATGTTACAAACCAACCAAGACATCAAATTGGTTTGGATTTTCCACATGTAGGTTGTAGTGACAAATTAATCATCACTGCTACATTTGTCTGTTGACTATATCTTTTCTTACCAGATGATACAACAACTTGTCCATAGTTCAGAGGTATGCCATTTACTTCAGCTGCTTTCTTCCCTTTGTCAAGAGATTGTTGCTGACCTTCTACAGATATTGTTTCTGTTGTTCTGCTCTCATGAGCACAAGTAGTAAGCCCTTGTTCATTTAGCATCAATGTCTACCCCTGATTAGCTTTGTGTGTAGGAGCTAAAAGAACTTCTGTAATCTTCCACACTTGCTTCTCAAGTTGTGGCCTAATTCTTTAAGGTTGCTGAACTTGATTAACCTCCTCCTTATGAGATCTTGTACAATGGTGACCAATTTTAAGCACATCCCATAGAATTCAAGTTTCCAGTCATATTCCACTATCTGATAAAACAACCTACCTGAGTCATCCATAAGAGGGACCTTGCTAGGAAGAGGTTTAGTGACATTCACCTCAATGAGAATTCTGTCATAAGAGATTCTTATTTGTTTGGAAATGCACTCATCTGCAAACAATGGAATCTCCGTTGTGCTTGCTATTCTAATCAATGAGCTACGTCCAACAGTTCATGGGAAGTTTGGGAAATCTAACCAAAAGAGGTGAAATTCAAGATCAAAATCAAAAAGTTCACTCCAGTGTTTCATTCATGGGCCTAATGTTGACTGTGTATGTTACACCCCATATTTTTGTATGTGAAAGTACTCCATAAATAAATTGATGAAAGCTCGAAAATGAGATGTTACATCCCGCATTTTCGTACGTTAAAGTTTCGTTGTAAGTTAATTGACGTAAGTTCGGGAATGATATTATTTCGAGATTATAAGCATTTATGATATTTCAATACAAGTGATAAATAAATTCGTGAAGGTGAGAGGGTAAGCGAATCGAAGAAAATGAATTTCATCAAAGTTTGACATTTCGGGACAAAATATAGTCTAAGCTATAATAACCGATATTTATGGACTAGTGCCATCCAAGGTACCACATGGCAATGATAGTAAGGTGTACAAAGTATGCTAAAAGTTAGTAGTATTTTAAGTAGTTGAGATAATTCTTACTTATGTTGATAAGTGGGTTCATTAATGATTTTGGTGGGAAACTTTGGCAGCCCACAACTCCAAGTTTAGGCCTCTTAAGTCACCTTTCAATGTGGCCCAAATTTGTGAAGTTTAGAAACACCAAGCGTTCAAAGTGGGGCCCGCAAAAAAACAAACAAATTTAAGAGATTTCATACCTCATTAAGGTGATGCTGAGCTCTTTAAAGTTACAGATGGAGTTCCATTTGTTTGGTGATGCTAGGCTTATGGATGGAGTTCAATTTGTTTGGTGATGAGCTTATGGATGGAGTTTCAAGAAATTTGTCGCAATCGCCGCATGTTAGAAGGATTTTTAAGAGAATCGACTCAAGTATGTTAAAGCTATCCCTTCTTTCCTTTTGGCATGATCCATAGGATACAAACGAAATGAGTCAATGCACAACTTCAATAAATGACTCTATTCATAGGAGTATTAGAGGTGCCCATGTTCTTGAATTCCCATATATCTTATTATTCTATCTCCTTTTCATGGGTCTCAAAAAATACGTAGGTTGATAAAGTTTATTTCATGATATTAATTAGAGGTATAATGGTATAATTACAACTGAGAGATTTTATTAACGTATTTCTCATGCATCGAATTCATTTATATATGTACATTGACCCATGACCAAACGACGTTATATACCTATATATATTATATATATATATATATATATATATATATTATATGGTATATGTGAAAAGGTTACCGCTTTATATACGCACCACCACCTGATCAGCTGGTATACGTTGATATTTTCCCACAGTGGCCGAGATGATATGATGGGATGCCCTCAGAAGCTTGTGGATGTTATGAACGCATATACCCATGCATGGTATGACCTTATATGCATATGAACGACATTATAATATTAAATGATTCACAGAGCTATTCATATATACATGTTGAGTCTTTTACTCCATGTTTCTCTCATGTATATTGTTTACAGATTTTCATTTCTTACATACTCAGTAAATCATTTGTACTGACGTTCCTTTCGCCTAGGGACGCTGAATTTCATGCCCGCAGGTCCGATAGACATGTTGAGAGTCCTCCAAGTAGGCTATCATGTTAGCGGAAGATGTTGGTGCGCTCCATTTTCTCCAGAGTTGCTTATTTGGTTAGTATGATTTAGACATATATTTATTGGTATGTCGGGGCCCTATCCCGACCTTATGACGTTTATGTACTCTTAGAGGCTTGTAGACATATGTCATGTGTGTGAAAGATTGTATGGCCTTGTCGGCCTATGTTCAGTGTATGAGTGATTATCTTGGCCTTACAGGGTCGTACGTCGTATGTATAAGTCACTATATCAGGTTGAGTCATTTTATGTCGAGTGTCCTCTCATGTTTTATTCTTGTTAACTCACACAGACCTTCTGGGCCATTTACCCATGTTGATGTAATGAGAAAGATAAGTTATGTTAGTACTGGATTAAGTAAGGGCACTAGGTGTTTTTCACGGCCCATCGGTTTGGGTCATGACAAAAGTGGAATCAAAGCAGTTATGTTCTAGGGATGTCTACAAGCAGTGTCTTGTAGAGTCTTGTATACGGGTGTGGTATGTACCACACTTATAAGCAGGAGGCTACAAGGCATTTAGGAATGTCACTCTTTCTTCTTACTCTAGATCAAGTGGTAGATCTCAGTTGTAAGAATTCAATTTCCTAAACTCTATTTTATTCATAATACGATGATGCCTAGACCTAGAAATACGGTTGGTGAGGGATTGAATGCAGCTGTGGATGAATTGAGTCTGAGGAACTCGATTTGGAATCATGCTTATGATGAGTAAATGTAAGATCTTCAGCAGATTGTTTGTGTGCTACGAAGTGTGAGGTTCTGGAAAAGGAGCCGTAAGGCATGAATATCTATCCACCTATATTGTAAAAAGCAACGAGAGAATCAGAAGGTAAATACAAGTTTTAATGAGTAAAAGAAGCAGATGGTACAAAAGGGTACGAGGTACTCAACTAGTGAAGATTATCATTACTTACTACTCACGAAGGGAAATATAAGCATTTTGAGATACTTTCAACAGTAATAGAGGTATGTATAATTGGCCACACCCATCTCAGTTATGCCCTATGGGGCTAACAAGTGTAGTTTAAGAGAATGACGAGATATCGAGAATCCGTCTAGGTTTAGAGTAACCTAAAATGGTGAATGGATTGTTTGTGTTAGTTGACATTTCCGAAGGCTATTACGAAGGTGTTAATAGATCTCTTTGTGAGAAACCTAGATGTTGCACTCTAAAGTAGTACAACTGGATATGAGTACTACAAAGATAGGCACTGGAAGCCTGAAATGGATAAATATTACCTTGGTGTGGCTCCCATCCCTAGTATAGGGAGAGTATTGGGCAACCCGAAAAGGCAGTGGATGGAGCAAAGAGAGCTAAAATTAAAAGAATGTCTTGTTGGAGTTTTCATAATAAAGTGATAGATATAAATGTTAGTTAGGAAATAAGAAGAGAATTAATGAGGCATTATGAGTACGATGTGATACATGGATGACAACGATAGATCCAAAAATGACAATATTACAAAGTGTATAGTCAAGTGAAGGAAAAGACAAGAGGTGATTGTCCTTAAGACAACAAAAGAGTATGGGCCATAAAGTCATATACTCATTTCGATAAATAAGTTCGCAAGTCTAACGCGACTACCAAAAGAAAAAGTTAAGACCCCACAATAACAAAAATCAGTATGGGTTGTTGAACAGGATAAGCTAAACACGAATTACAGACTGAGTGATTTGATAATAGTCGGCATCATGAGAATTTTAGATTGCATTCCGACGATAATAGAATGGACGACAAAAGAATACCCTTTAAAGGTCATTCAGGAAGACGCTTCCCTAAAGCAAGAAATGTGAGCAAAGTATCTTAAGGGAATGTATGTGCCAATTATACTACGTGTCACCCTCACGAGTAAGGAATTTTGTTATCCTTGGCACAAAATAATTACCGCAAGGCGAGTAAGGGTGATCAATAATGTGACAATACGCCAAAGATGAAGAGGTAAAACATTTATAGGTAGATTGCTGTAGCGCTAAATATTAGCACTTCCCTAAAAGGTGGGGGGGAGGGAATATGGAGTGATGTGGAATTAACTCAAAATTAAGTGGTTCTAGTAATTATGGAATGATAAAGGAAGAATGCAATAAAATGAAAAAGGGATGAGATTGCACTTATTAAAAGCCTACAGATATGCTACGATTCCAGAGCATTATGAAAACACGACGCCAAGGAGAGGAAGTAAGGGTTCCAGCCCGAGATGTTATTGATTAATAAGGAGCCAGTGCGAGAGGTAACTTAAGACAAAAGAAATAACCCAATAAAGATTACGCGGAATATTGGTACTGGAATGGGCAAACATGTGGTTAGTAGTTGATTAAGGAAGATCCTAGCTATGTAGACAAGAGGATACAAGCAAATCAATAGATCGTGCAAGATAGACATAAGGAACCCTAACATGGAGAATTCAGCCTCGCAGTTATGACATCGTGATCCTTGAGAAAAATTCTGATACGAGTTGGGGTAGATAAAGATACCGTATGAGTGTTACAGAATAAAAGAGAGTACCACTGGGAAGTGAATAAAAATATTAGTGAAGAATCAACCCTACAAACACAAGGATGTGGAGATAAGTAACAACGGGTAATTATAGGCGAGGAAGAATATAAAAAATTCCGCGAAGCATACGATGTGATAATCTCGTAGCGTTACAAGAGTCAGAGTATCCTCCCAAAGTACTACAATGAAAGACTAGCTGAGGAAATAAGGAAGAATGATTCAACCTAAGCACAGTGACCTAAAGAGGAAACGGTTGTGTATCAACGGTCTCACTACAAAATTGTATGGACTCAAAAAGAAAGTGGCACCTAACATGGCTAATGAGCGGGGAGTAAAACCAAAAGTAATATTCGAGACCATATGAGTTGCACAAAAAATTTGGCATGTGTGAGAACTCAGATAAGCTAAGTATGCATGCAACAAGGGGGAAAAAGACAAGGAAAAGTAATTGCTTACGTTTGAAGAAACCCAATGGAACAACATGAATTATTCGATTAATGATCGGCCGTAGAAGACTCCGGTATAAGTTAAAAGAAGAAATTGGATCCAGGTCATAGACAAAGGATTGTATCATTTCAAGATTGCATCATGGTTTTCCATAGCGTCCATGAAAGGCTAAAGTACTAACTAAATGCCATGAGCCACAGATCGGGAGATAGCTTAAACATACATAAAGGTTGATTAGAAGGAAGAGAAAACTAAAGAGTTACATCAACCAAGTAAATCAGGAGCATGATTATTGGCGTAGACAATTATAGAAATTGTATTGAGAACATTGCAGAATCACTATTAATACTAGAGGTACAAGACAGATAGTACATCAACGATATTCTATAACGATTGTACGATAAAGCTAGTTAGAAGAGTGTCGACCTCATAAGAAGTCAGTATGAAGCTCTCACCGGATTATGTAAAGAGGTTCATGTATTATAATAGAAGTTCAGAAGCTTGAGAACAGTCCATACTTTGGATAGAAGGCTAGAAGCGCGTGGATTCGATATCCAGGAATGATAGAGGTGTCGTCAGTGGCATATCTTCAAGCGTATGGTTTCTATGTACCGAGAGATCTAGCCAAGAGAGTAAAGAAGAGTTAGAGACGATGTGATGTCTCGCTTGATGTTCCAGAATAACATAAGGAAATCTATGGTGCAAGCAAGTTGAAGGAGGTTGAATAGATACATATAGGTCGCAAGCTAAAGTATAGTAAAGCGACATGGTTTTATGACTTGAGTAAGGATGAGAAAGGGCGACTGAGAAGGTGACGGGAATCGATATGTCCTCAGGATTAAGCCCATGAAAACAAAAGAGCTAATGATTTCTCTAAGTTATAGAAGGCTCAGTACAGCATGAATGAACTCAAAGGAATCTAAGACTAATAATATCTAGAAAGAATGAAATGCTGCCCTGGTAGTGGAATGAGGATGTGATTGGGGTAGATAAGGGATGACATTTTGTCATTCGATTGAGCAATGATTTGAAAAAAAAATGATTTCAAGAATTGTACTATCACGACCCCAAATCCATGCCAGTCGTGATAGCGCCTATCATGGAACTAGGCCATCCAAAACTTCAGTCAAATCATGATAAAGATCCATTTACATCTTTACTATACCGATTACACATAAAGTTTCCTTTAAACATTCCTAAAACAGTCAAAACTATACTGAATAATAAACATAACCCCCGAGAACCCGCATTCACTGGTCATGTGCATCTACATAAAATATATAACTAAATGGAAATAAATTTTATAATATTAAACAATAGAGGGAGCAGGACTGCGGACTCATGCACCTACATCACAAACCTCCGAAAATCTCTGGAACATATAGACAGCTCACTCTGCCCTAACACCTGAATCTGCACACAAGGTGCATGGAGTAATGTGAGTACACCAACTTAGTAGTAATGAAAATAAATCAGGTCTGAGCAGCAAGAAACACATAAAATCACAAGAGGCACAGCCTTTCTTTCCAAAAGTATAACATAGATATGTGAAATCATCATGCCTTAAAATCAACTTCAGAAAAAGTCCTTTAAAGAATGCATAGTTTTAACAACTTCAAAACCGAAAGATTTAGTATCAAAATGAATGTAGTAAAATCATCAGTAGCCCCTCGGGCATGCCTCACAGTCACTCAGCACCTCCCAATCACTCGTGCCTCCCAATCACTCGGCACCCCGTGCGCTCACTAGGGGTGTGTACAGACTCCGGAGAGGCTCCTTTATCCCAAGAGCTAGTATCACTTAGTACCTCATCAACACTCTTGGCCCTTGGCCAGACTCAGCACCTCACCACCACTTTGGCCCTCAGCCACACTCAGCAGAACCACTCGAAAGGCCCCTCGGGCGAATCAATAAAACAGGGTACTCGACCCAAAACATCAGTTTAAATCTCAAAGTGGTGTAAATCATGCTGAGTGTCGAAAACAGTATGCACAATGCACCTGAGTGAAATCATCAATACATAGTGGGGAAAATGACATTGAAAAGCCCCCAAGGGGTCTAAACATATCGGCAAGAGGCCCCAAAATTAGTATACGCTACATACTCGTCTTTCGACATGTACGCCATTCCAAAATCAGTGAGAAAATATGTAGTTTGGGGTTCCATACCCTCAGGACAAGATTTATAACCATTACTTACCTCTACCGGACAACAACACTAGTCTTTTATGCTTTTTCCCCTCAGATTGGCTCCACATTGCTCCGAATCTAGCCAAAACTAGTTCAACATCATTAATATATACTCAAGGAACACAACCCAATCGGAAAGAAATATCAATTTATACAAGAATCTCGAAATTCGGCAAAACCCGAGCCCACGTCTCGCAATCCGATAAAACTTAAACCACAAGAACCCTTATCCTCCCACGAGACTGTACATACCAAGAACATCAAAATCGGACCACAATTGCCCACTAAAATTGCCAAAAGAAATTCCCAACTCTTTCCTCCCATTTTCCAACTTTTCTTACTTTAATCCTTCAAATACTAGCCTAATCCAAATTGAAATAGCATAGAAATGATGTTAATAACCCGAGAACTTACCTTCCCTGAAATATCACGAATACCCTCTCCAATCTACCTTAAAAAGAGCTCATCTCGCATTGAAAAATGGTGAAATGAAATGAATTTCACGGATGGCTCTTATATACTAATTTTACCAGCATTTCCGCACCTGCGGACACTTGGTCGCACCTGCAGACCCGCACATGCGGTCCCAGGTGTGCACCTGCTAATCCCATTTAACGGACCAAATTCCGCACCAGAGGCCAATCGTCCGCAGCTGCGGCCAAAACTTTGCACCTGGGGAAAATCCCCTGCCTAGCCTTTTTCGCACCAGCGCAGTGCCCACTGCACCTGCGACATCGCACCTGCGGCTATCCATCCGCAGGTGTAGCCAACACAAGAAATCACACCAGCAGCTATTTTCTGAGAATTTCCAAGTTCAAAAACCCTGCCAACCATCCGAAATCAATCCCAAGCCCCTCCGGGCCCCAACAAAACTTACCAATACACCCCATATCACTATTCCGACTTAGTCGAGCCTTCGAAGCACCAAAAATAACACGAAAACACCAAAATTACATCAAATTCAAGCCTATGAACTTTGAAACTTCTAAATTTTGCTAACTACGCCGAAACAAACTAAAACACATCCGATTTATCTGAAATTTTGCACACATATCCAAAATGACATTACAAACCTGCTCCAAGTTCCGGAATTCCATTCCAAGCCCAATAGCCTATTTTCCACTGCCGACCGAAAATCGCCCAAAACTAACTTTCGCCAATTCAAGCCTAATTCTACACCGGACATCAAAAAATATTTTGAACGCAGTCCTAACTCCTAAATCACCTAAAGAAGCTATCAGAGCCATAAAATCCGCATTCCGAGGTCGTTCACTAATAAGTCAACTCTGAGTTGACTTTCTCAACTATTAGGCTACCTTGATGGACCAAATGCCTCTATTCTAATCATGACCACTCTAAACCCGAACCACCCGACCCAACACACATAAATAAAGCGGAACCACATAAAATGAAGCAGAAACGGGGGAATCGGGGCTAAATTCTCGGAACGAACGGCCGGGTCGTTACATCCTCCCCCACTTAAACATACGTTCGTCCTCGAACGTGCCAAGAGTTGTTCCTCGTACTATCAAACTGTTATGTAGCTTACCATGCACATACCTGGGGGTGATCCCACGTCACCCTATCCCGTATATGCCCCATAACACAATACCGTTGAAATATTGAAATCCAAATCCTGGTCCATTAACTTTATAACCAAATTCCCACATTTGAAAATGATATATAAGATCAAAAGTTTCGTTACTATACATTGAAAAAGACGGAACATGCTGAATCAAGCAACATACGTACCCCAGATGAAATCACATAATACACCGTGTGACTCAAACACTCATAGCAATAACTCTTTAACCACAATAACTTCTCAGAACAACCCAATACGTGTACACCACCTCTTATCATGAAATTCCTCGCTCTAACACTTCCATACATTGCCGATGATGAAAGAAGCACATAGAACTAGCAACCATTCGTCCGATCAGCCAGACATGAAACTATCCCTTCCCAAACAGGAATTATAGCAGATTTCTAAGCCGACTCCCGATATATATCGTTCCAACTATACTGTAGAATGTTCTGAAAATATTCATTCTAGGTCCAATGACCTCCTCTCATCCATCACAAACACCCTGATAACCAGACACTAACCATTCGACACATCGATAAAATTTGAAGCCAAACACTTTGCAACTTGTGCACTTAACAACAACTTCCCAATCCAATCAAATTATATAAAAGATCTGCACGAGAGGACCATCCTGCCATTAACAATTACCGTTACCATATCATACTAACCACCTGGCACACAATGCGAAAATAAAAAACACATGTATCTAATACCAAAAGCTCATACCCCTACATAACTCTGCTACACTGCGCGACCTCACCCAACGCTGGTCCACTTGAAATACTTCAAGTCACCTTGCCCAAAATCAATAACCATTCGAAATTCACCATCAGGTACTCAAAGTGCATTGCCATTACCACGGGGAAAACCATATAATAACATGCCACCCGAAATAGATATAACCAACACGCCTCAATCCCGCGACACCCAGTTACTTACATTACTAAAATATATCCATAAAGCCCAATTAGAACTGCACCATATGTGCATATGACCAATAATCACCACTCTCCGCAACACCAAAGGGTAACTCGTAGATCACTGTAGAACATGAATAAACTCAATCACAATCGAATGGTACCTTCCTCGATAATAGAAATTTGGAGAAAACAATTCTGACCCGGTGCAGAACACACACCCATATTAGCCTATCAGTGACCCTAAATTAACTCTGATCACTCACAATAGATAAATAACTTACCGAAAAGTTCACAATGACGGAAGCATGGTACATACTAACACCCAACTAGCTCAACTCGCATCTTCACAGTTCACTACCATAAAATATCCTGTTTATGAGAACTCTCAGTCTCAAAGTCCATGAAATGTACGGATTACCATATCTGATCAGAACTCCACCGCTCGAATACATAACAAATTCCAAATAATCACTCATTCCACGAGGGATACTCCGATAATTCTTCCGTTTACCAAGCAACCTTGAATATCAACAGTCGATCCAACAATAGGGCGCCGCGATACCAATGAAGTAACCTTAACTAAAATATATTGCTCTTTCTGAAATATATACCCTCATATAGTCGCACCAATTAGCTATATTAACTACCTAGTCATCTGAAATTGCCCATGCTGCCTATGAATCTATGACCTTCCTTCCAGAACCGAACTGTGACCTCACATATGCAAATCTCAACTCTACCCAACATACCGCCCATGCCATGCCAACCTAGAAAATGCAGGAACTCCGTGGTCCCTTTATGAACCACACACGACTACGCACCCAAATAGATAAGAACTTCCATTGGATCCCATTTAGAAAAAAATTCACTTCACGGCATAAGAAATATTCACCCTTAACCACGGTAGAAACAACCAGTGACTATCCGAAATCCCATTTGCACAACACCAAACCATCAGGACTGAACTCTTCTAACTCAACCAAACTACAGACCACCAAAAATCCAAGAGCATTGCTACGAAACACCCGTAAAACTCGTCACCTCATGTACACCAAAGAACTACTCGTATCCCTTACCATGCCGATCCGACCTACTATCAATTGCCCTATTTACCCATGTTTCTCCTGACTTACCTTCAAATTTATACTTCTTTCTGCCTTAATACCACAAATTTACAATCCAAACTCACCACACGCGACCCAAGCAAAAAATCATACTGTCTAAGGCTCATAGGCCGCCAAATACTCTCTCAAATATCCCCAAAAGCACCACATTAGAAAAAAAACTTACACTGAAGAGACTTCCTGTGAATATAAAGCAATTAACCTCACATTCCTGATACGGATATGTAGAATACCACAAGTGTTGACATCCTCTAACGTAAATCTCTACTACACTGACCAATTAGACAGAATCGACTTGACCGGTTGCACACTAACATACTAGGAAAGTAATCCACTCACTTGAAGACACAAGCAATTTCATACACTGCACACACTACACCATTTACAATTTTCACTAACTCATTCAATAGAACCCAATTACCCAACAAAGTACATTACAACCTATATCGAAGAAATTTCCCTTAGTCGTAACATTCCCAGACCCCATGCCTGTAGGTCATAACTGATTCACCATTATACCTTGCACTGAAACCAATACCACAAATAATCATGTAATCAACTTATCAATAACGAACTCCCCTACTTGGCTCAAAGCCAAGGGTCAAGACAAACAAGACTATTCCCACACATTATCACTGCCACCATGCTGTGGTGGGATTCAACTAAATCCTCCATAAGGGTATATGACCCAAACCATATAACACTCAAATCAATTGCCAGTCTCGCATCTACCATTGCAATAGTCACGCCAACTTCCACAAGCTATCTAAACACCAATCACAACATATATCTTTTACTGGTAGAAGAGAGCTTATTATATAACTACATAGGGACCACACGCCCTGGGATAACTCGAAGGAGATACCCCTGCTCGCTTAACCTCAATTGCTATCTCTCCATACTCTATTGAAGACTAGAACTATCACGCAATCACTACACCTTCCTGCATCTGAACACAACCAACGCCTACCCTCGAGGCACCACATTAAGCGATAAAAACCTGAAGCTGATGGCAGAACTAACAATGGAGCGGTGGTCACAGAAATATCTAGCTTCTAGAAGCACTACCCACACATGACTGACCACATGGATACCCTCATTGGACACCACGTGTTCCAAGAATGCTACTGAACCGAGCGAAAATTCACTCTCGGTGAATTGGCATAGAGCCTTTCCTCCCTGAATCTTTATAATGCCATCCTCAGATACTGAGTATGCTACTCCCGGCTACGCGAATATGCTAGGACGCCATCAATGAATTCAATAACAAGGAGTGCTAATACGGTTGGATTACACCGACAATCAAAGACATGAACATTACTGGGGAAAATGATCAATTCAAAGGACATCACCAGGAACTCATAATCCAACAGAGAAATCCGCTTCACTCCACAACTACACAACATGAGAGGTCTTCACACATACTCACAACTCAAGGCCATATGCCAAATCGAGACAGAGAAAGAACACTCAATAAATCTTACCACATTTCCAGCCAACCCTTTCGACACATTTCACAGTCTGAACACATCTAACCATCAATTCACACCCACCACATAGGCATCTGGACACCAATTCTCATCAATAAGAACACAAACGGACATACAAGTCCCCAATTACATGTTCCCACACAACGAAAATCTCAGCAATCAAGCCACAGAATGAATCCGGCCTCAAGTCCTCATGATTGGCCCATTACCAACATGCCAAAATAACATATCATCCATGGAAGCCACAAGTCGTCGATGCATAACTACTACCAAGTGCCCTCGTGTGCATTCGAATACACGGAAGGAATTCAAGAGTTAGTCTCTTCGCTTAATACAATGGATTCGCATGACAAGAATTTTTAAAAATGTGAGATTTTCCTAAGGGTTCCGCAGCCTCTCGAAGATAAGTACAGACGTCTCCGTAGCGATCCGCAAGACTCTACTAAACCTTCCCATGACCGGTGAGTCCTATGTAACCTAGCGCTGTGATACCAATCTATCACAACCCCAAATCCAGGCCAGTCGTCATGGCGTCTATCATGGAACTAGGCCAGCCAAAACTTCACTCAAATCACGACAAACATCCATTTACATCTTTACTGTACCAATTACCCATAAAGTTTCCTTTAAAATTTTATAAAATAGTCAAAACTATACTGAATAATAAATACAACCCCCAAGAACCCGGAGTAACTGGTCATGACCATTTACATAAAATAGACAACTCAACGGAAATAAATTTAACAATATTAAACAAGAGAGGGAGCAAGACTACAGACGCATGCAACTACCTCGCAAACCTCCGAGAATCTGTGGAACAGATAGACAACTCACCTTGCCCTAGCACCTGAATCTTCACACAAGGCGCAGGGAGTAATGTGAGTGCGCCAACTCACTATTAATGAAAGAAATCAGGTATGACCAGCAAGAAACACATAAAATCAATGACATCAAATTACAAGATGCACAACCTTTCTTTCCAACAGTATAACATAGATATGTGAAATCATCATGCCTTAAAATCAACTTTAGAAAAAGTCCTTTAAAGAATGCATAGTCTTAACAACTTCAAAACCGAAAGATTTAGTATGAACATGAATGTAGTAAAATCATCAGTAGCCCCTCGGGCAAAACATGTATCATTATAAGCCCCTCGGGTATGCCTCGCGGTCACTCAATAATCAGCCCCTCTGGCATGCCTCACAGTCACTCAGCACCTCACAATCACTCATGCCTCCCAATCACTCGTCACTCGGCACTCGGTGCACTCACTAGGGGTGTATACAGACTCCGGCGGGGCTCCTTCAGCCCAAACGCTAATATCACTCAGCACCTAGCCATCACTCTTGGCCCTCGGCCACACTCAGCACCTAACCATCACTCTGGCCCCCGGCCACACTCAGCAGAACCACTCGAAAGGCCGAGGGCCAAAACAACAGTAATTCATGCTGAGTTTCAAAAACAGTATGTACAATCCATCTAAGTGAAATCATCAATACATAGTGAGGAAAAAAATAGTGAAAAGCCCCCAAGGGGTCTAAACATATCGGCACAAGGCCCCAAACACTCTTATTGCCCAAATATTTCCAAATTTTCTTTTAACATAAGGTTTTGAGTAAAATATGAAACTTATTAGTTACCAGGGAGAGGAATTAGTCCAATCCAAAAATCAGTATGCGCAACATACTCATCATCCGACATGTGCGTCATTCAAAAATCAGTTAGAAAATATGTAGTGTGGGGTTCCATACCCTTCGGACAAGATTTATAACCATTACTTACCTCTACAGGGGCACAACACTAGTCCGCTGTGCTTTTCCCCTCAAATTTGCTCCCGATTTCTCCGAATCTAGCAAAAACCAGTTCAACATCATTAATATATACTCAAGGAACACAACCCAATCGATGATTATCAGTTTATACAAGAATCTCGAAATTCGGCCAAACCCGAGGCCCTGGACCACGTCTCGAAATATGATAAAATTTACATCACAACAACCCTTATCCTCCCATGAGACCGTATATACTAAGAACATCAAAATCGGACCACAATTACCCACTAAAATTGCCAAAAGAAATGCCCAACTCTTTCCTCCCATTTTCCAACTTTTCTTACTTTAATCCTACAAATACAAGCCTAATCCGAATTGAAATAGCATAGAAATGATGTTAATAACCCGAGAACTTACCTTCCCTGAAGAATCACGATTCCCCTCTCCAGTCTGCCTTCAAAAGAGCTCATCTCGCATGCAAAAATGGTGAAATGAAATGAATTTCACGGATGCCTCTTATATATTGTTTCTGCCAGCATTTCCGCACCTGCAAACACTTGGTCGCACCTGCGGACCCGCACCTGTGCTCCGAGGTGCGCACCTGCGGACCCGCACCTGTGCTCCGAGGTGCGCACCTGCGGAATCCCACTTAACGGACAAAATTCCGCACTTGCGGTTTCGCAGGTGCGGCCAAAACTTCGCACTTGCGGAAAATCCCCTGCCTAGGCTTTTTCGCACCTGTGCACTGCCCACCGCACCTATGACATCGCACCTGCAGCTATCCATCCGCAGGTTCGGCAACACCAGAAATCACACCGACAGCTATTTTCTGAGAATTTTAAAGTTCAAAAACCCCGCGAACCATCTGAAATCAATCCCGAGCGCCTCGGCCACCCAAACGAACTTACCAACACTCCCCATAGCATTATTACAACTTAGTCGAGCCTTCGAAACACCAAAAACAACACGACATCAAAAGCCTATGAACTTTGAAACTTCTAAATTTCGCCAACTACGCCGAAACCAACCAAAACACCTCCGATTGACGTAAAATTTTGCAGACATATCAAAAATGACATTACGAACCTGCTCCAACTTCTCAAATTCCATTTCGACCCCAATAGCCTATTTTCCACTGGCGACCAGAAATTGCCAAAAACTAACTTTCGCCAATTCAAGCCTAATTCTACACCGGACATCACAAAACTATTCTGAACGCACTCCTAAGTCCAAAATAACCTAACGAAGCTACTTGGGCCATAAAATCCGTATTCCAAGGTCGTTCACAAATAAGTCAACTCTCAGTTGACTTTCTCAACTATTAGGCTACCTTGAGGGACCAAATGCCTCAATTATGATCATGACCACTCTGAACCCAAACCAACCGACCCAACATACATAAATGAAGCTGAACCACATAAAATGAAGCAGAAACGGGAGAATCGGGGCTAAATTCTCGGAACAATCGGCCAGGTCGTTACATGTACAGGATTAAAATACCCACGTAAGTGAATCACATTGGGATGCTATGGAATATGGTTACGGAAGTATAGTATCGCCCTAGGTAGATCAGACTAATTACTTCAGATGTCCCTGATGAGACGTGAGCCCGAACAATAGTGTTACATAAAAGGTCAAGTTGTCAGTGGTAAAATATGGACTAACATTAAGGTGAATCAACGAAAAATAAATAAGGTTCTAACATATGAGATGAAATAAGGATGCCATTATTGAGATGAACAGTAATGAGGAAGCATATAGGATATAAAACAAGAGTAACCTGGAGTTTGGTATCAAACCTCAGCAACGATAAATCCAAGAGAGTTATGGTATAGTATGACCTATCAAGATATAATAAAGTCATACGCATAGATATCTGGGTATATGAAAAGAGATATAGCAATATTTTTAAGTTCAAGAAAGTACGAAACAAAGAACTTCAGAATACATATAGATGCCAGAGGGTTATCTTGCAAATATCTGTGTATGTTTACAAAGTAAGGCCTAGGGATTGGCCAAAAGCTGGAGAAAAAAGGAGAGAAGAGTCTCATAGGCGCACTTACAAAGTTAGAGTCGTATAAGTTGCATGATAAAGTGTAGCAACAGTTACAAGATTGGAAGGATTCTGACCACGATTCATGGTGTGAGAAAGAGGCATAAAGGGGGTAATGCCTTGGCCTTTCATATTCATTCATAGAACAATTTCCTAGATGGCAAGAGGAGTGCTAAAGTATTCGCAAGAGCTATGGGTTATAAGAATGATAAGTGCATGAGTTAACATTCGAGGACGAATGTTCCAATGGGGGGAATGCGTTACATACCATATTTTCGTACGTGAAAATATGCCATAGATAAATTGATGAAAGCTCAAAAATGAGATGTTACATACCGTATTTTCGTACATTAATGTTTCGTTGTAAGTTAATGGACGTAAGTTCGGAAATGAGATTATTTTGAGGTTATAAGAATTTATGCTATTTCAAAGCAAGTGATAAATAAATTTGTGAAGGTGAAAGTGTAGGCGAATCGAAAAAAATGAATCTCGGAAAACTTTGACATTTTGGGATAAAATACGATCTAAGCCATAATACCCGGTATTTATGGACTAGTGCCATACAAGGTACTACATGGGCATGATAGTAAGGTGTACAAAGTATGCTAAAAATTAGTAGTATTTTAAGTAGTTGAGATAATTCTTATTTATGTGGATAAGTGGGTTAATTAATAATTTTGATGGGAAGATTAACTAAGAAATTGAGATTTTGGATAAGGCCAAAAGGGCCACAACATGGCAGCCCACAACTCCAAGTTTATGACTATTAAGTCACCTTTCAATGTGGCACAAATTTTTGAAGCGTAGTAACACATAGTCTTCAAAGTGGGGCCCACAAAAAAACCAACAAATTTAGGAGATTTCTTATCTCATTAAGGTGATGTCAAGCTTTCTAAGCTTACAGATGGAGTTCAATTTGTTTGGTGATGCTCAGCTGATGGATGAAGTTTAATTTGTTTGGTGATGAGCTTACGGATGGAGTTAAATCAATTTTTTTGGAACTTCATGATACGATAACGCATGAGATTTGCGATTCTATGAGAGCAAAGTACAATTTTTCTCAAGAATATCATACGGATATTTCCCTACTTCCATTCGCCGTTACGTGATTTGTCGCAATTGCCGTATGTTAGAAGGATTGCTAAGAGAATCGACTAAGATATGTTTAGGGTATCCCTTCTTTCCTTTTTGAAACGAGTAAATGCACAACTTCTATAAATGAATCTATTCATAGGAGTATTAAAGGTGCCCATGTTCTTGAATTCCCATATGTCTTATTATTCTATCGTCCGCTCATGTGTCTCAGAAATTACTTAGGTTGATTAAGTTTATTTCATGATATTAATCAGTGGTATAATGGTCTTATGTTGTTTCGAGAGATTTTATTGACGTATTTCTCATGCATTGCATTCATTTATACATGTACATTGACCCATGACCAGAAGCGTTATATATGCGTATGTATATATATATATATATATGTGGGATATGGGAAAAGGCTACGGCGTTATACACACACTACCACCTGATCAGCTGGTATACGTTGATGATTTTCCCCCATTGGCCGAGATGATATGATGGGATGCCCTCAGAGGCTTGATAATGTTATGAACACATATACCCATGCATGATATGATATTTATATGCATATGCATGATATTATAATATTAAATGACTCACAGAACTATTCAAATATACATGTTCAGTCTTTTACTCCAGGTTTCTCTCATGTGTATTGTTTATGGATTGTCAATCCTTACATACTCGGTACATCATTTGTACTGACATCCCTTTTTCTTAGGGACACTGCATTTCATGCCTGTAGGTTCGATTGATAGGATGAGAGTCCTCCAAGTAAGCTATCAGTTCAGCGGAAGATGTTGGTGCACTTCATTTGCTCCGGAGTTGCTTATTTGGTTAATATGATTTAGACATGTATTGGTTGGTACTCGAGGCCTTGTCCCCGCCTTATGATGTTTATGTACTTTTAGAGGTTTGTAGACATATGTCATGTATATGAAATATTATATGGCCTTGTCGGATTATGTTCAATGTACTATTAATTATTTTTGCCTTATAGACCCGCACGTCATATTTATAAGTCAGTATACCAGGTTGGGTTGTTTTATGTCGAGTGTTCTCTCATGTTTTAATCTTGTTACCTTAGACGACCCTTCTGGCCCATTTACCCATGTTGATGTAATGATAAAGATACATTATGTTTGTACTCGGTTGAGTAAGGGAACCGAGTTCCAATTGCGGCCCATCGATTTGGGTCATGACAGTGTAAGGTCCCTCACACATAATTTTCTTCATATCAGCCATGGATTGAAACATAACAATGTGGTAACCATCATCATGAGAATAAATCCCTGGCGTGGTGACCGTATTCTACATCGGGTTTATATATCTATGCATGTAGTTATACCTGGCTTTTCCCCAATTGCATAAATTATTAGGGCACATTTCCATTTTAAAGTTTCAGCTTCTAAATCGGATTTCTCAAGTTTGGCCACAACATTACCTTCTACTACATCACGAGTTATGTAGTACAAAGGCATACCATTTGCAGCTGATAGATTACCATTAAGGACCCTGGTCCAATTTGGTTCCCTGGTAATTTCTTGATGGAACAGTAATGCGTGCTAGTGATTGATTCTCAGCTTCCTTCTTCTTCCTCAATGTAGCATTAGCTGATTTTAGAGCTTGATTTCTAGCTTCAAGCTCCTTGCCTAAAGGAACAATAATATCCCTAGATGGAGGAGGCGTTACACTATCTATCAAGTTCACTTGCATAGGAATTGGGCTCTGATTTGCTCGTTTCTTCTGTTGACTTGTAGATGCAGAGGCTCCGACATAAAAGATTTGGGTAGGTATTCCACCTCCGATCTGTGTTTTTTAAGTTCGAGAGATTTACTCCATGAGTATAGCCGAGGTACTTCCGATGTTTATAAGCTTGGGTATTTTTTCATCAACCATGATTAGTTTCTTTTTAGGACAACCATATGACTTCTTTCCTACCATTGGCGAGGTCGGCGTACGTTAGCTTAAAATACGCCGAGACCTTAAGATATTATCTTTATTGTTGTTTATCATCATTTAAGAACAATAATGTATCTACAAATTCTAGTTTATGTTGGTAGAGCTAATGACTTTATACTACTGGTTCTGGGGATTTTATAACATTTGTTCAGTTTTAGTTACATTATTCCATTTATCACTTTAATTTTTATATAATTATGATGGATGTCTCTGTTAGATCTCCTCATGTGTTAGGCTTACCTAGTCCTAGAGACTAGGTGTCATCATGATTCCTAAGGTGTGATTGTGGGTCGTGACAAGATCTACCTTCAATCCTCGCAATCTAGAAGCTAACCCTACCTGAGTCCGTTATCTCCAATACTTAGATCTACATAAAATGTGCAAAAGTGTAGTATGAGTGCACCACGGTCGGTACCCAATAAGTATCAATACTAACCTCGATGGAATAGTGACGAGGTACAAGTCAAGACACCTACTAGTCATAATAACCATGTGCAATATATAAGTATAAAGCTAATAATGGAAGCAAGAATCAATAAATATCAATACAGAATAAACATGTGATATAAATAGTAAGTAATCCAAAAACCGTTAAAACACCAGTGAAACAAAAAGAGGAAAACAAATGACAACCAACTAATCAAGCCGCTCTAATACAAGTTTCACAACAACATTACTACGCGATACCTCATCTCAATTCACAAGTCACGAGTCCCAATTAAAAATCATATGCTCACGGCACCTCGTGCCCACATTATCAATAACGATCACACGGACAACTCACATGGAAATATCTCGATCCACCTGGCTTGGTCACATTGTCAAAATCACAATGGAAGCAAATAATACAAGAATACACGAGCATGATCAGTGAACATCAAGTTTAATACTCCTGAACCGGTGTAACGACATGCTACAGTGCATGCCTGTGCGAGGTTACTATTACAATCCAAGTCAAAAAGTAATATCAAAGACATCCAGTATCTTATTGGAAGCACCACAACATGTCACGTGAAGTGCATGACATACACAAGGAAAATCACACCATCACATGAATATCATCAATATTATGCCCCTAGACAATCACGTATAATCCCTGACATAGCCACCCTCATTGCTCCGTATTGACAACATCATAATAGCCTCCCTTATCGCAGGCCCATACAATAGCCAGCCGTATCACTCTGAATAAAAGCCACCCGTAACGCTTGTCCCAGACAATACACAATAGCCACCTGTATCACTCCTCACAATCAACAACAATGATATGCCTCCATTATGCTCCGTATAAGCACAATCAATTCACACAAAAACTCATGTGTGCCAACATCATAACAACACATTATATCGACTCGCACCACAAGTACCCATAAGCCACCACCCTTTCCAAAACAACAATACAAATATCACCACAACGCATAGCCCATGGCTCAACCACAATGTATACAAGAATCTCAATAGCAAAAAAATGAAACTTGAAAAAATAACCCAACAATGAATAATACTCCATAAACGACAACTTCAACCAAAACAAGTTAATGGCTATCAATAATAAAGATATTTCCATGGAATGGCAACTTCGAATTCTAATGTATGACATAAGCTAACAATGAAAGAGATGAAATGAACTAGAAACTACATCTAAATTCATAAGAATAACCCGACAACAGAAGGATATCATGTACCAACAATTTCAATTAATAATTACTCAACCATAAAGGAGGTGACATTATAATAAGAAAGGTAACAACTTCAAATAAAGCATAATAGAGTAAACTTGACAAGAAATAGATATGACTTGTGCTAACAACTTCAAATACACCATGTGAGAGTAAACATGACAAATAAAAGATATAACATGTGCCAACAACTTCAAATAATTACATGAAAGAAGCCTAAGAGTCTAAACAAGTCAATTTCAGCATATAGGCCTGAGTACTCACTCATCACCTCGCTAATAAGATCAACCCAAATTCTAAGGGGTAATTCCCCCACACCAAATTTAGGTGAGATACTTACCTCAATGAAGCTAAATCAATACTCTAAATAGACCTCTCCATGTAAAACAACCTACGGACAACTCGAATCTAACCAAAATAGCTTAATATCATAAATAAAAGCCATAGGAAACAATATTTGAGTTCCCATAACTCCGCAGGTGCTACGACACAAGATCAAGAAAAGACCAACCACCACACATGAATGAAATATGATCCGAAACATGTCTGTAACTGACCTGAGCCCTTCGGGACCCCAACCAAGTATACTAGCAAGTTCCAATACACAATACAGACCTACTTAAGGTGTAAAATTATACATAACAATACCGAAAGGACGAATCGCACCTCGAATCAAACTTGATGAACTTTTAACTTCCAAAACTCGTGTCGAATCTCATCAAATCAACTCGGAATGAATTCAAATATTGCATGCAAGTCCCAAATGGCACAACGGAGATATACCAACTCCCGAAATCACTAGCCGAACTCGATATTAAAAAAGTCAACTCCTAGTAAAACTTGTCAACCTTCCAAATCTTCAACTTTCTAATGTTTTCAAAAAAAAACATCAAATTAACCCAGGGACCTCTAAATTCAAATTCGGTCATACACCTAAGTCCATAATCATTATACAAAGCTACTGGAATTATTAAAACCCATTCTTGAGTGGTCTAAATAAAAGAAAAAATACAGTCAACTTGTACCACTTAAGCTTCTACAACAAGAATCATTCTTCCAAATCAATCCTGGATCACCCGAAAATTGAATCGGACCACACACGCAAGTCATAATACACAATACGAAGCTAGTCGAGACCTTAAGCCACAAAATGGCGTGCTAATTCTAAAAATTACCTATCGGGTCATTACATAAGATGCTTTCTACAAACGCGAGACTAGCTCCGCATTCGTGAAGCACTACTACATACTAGAAGATCAGCAGCTTCCATATGGATCAAAATTGATAGAAACTCATCCGAGCCCTTTGGGACCCCCTCCGAGCATCCTAAAAAGTCTATATACTTAACACGGGCTTGCTCGAAATCTCAAAACACAAAAAATAACATCAAACAAGGAATAAAGCATCAAACCAAGAATTTCAAAAGTTTTAAATTCAAATTTCTAACTTTCGACTAGAAGCACCGAAATTACTTGGGTCACCCGAGACCCAAACTAAACATATGTACAAGTACAAAATCATCATACGAAGCTAACATAATCATCAAGTCACCAATTCGCTGCCGTTTACTCATAAGCAAAATCATCGTTAACTTCAACAACTGAAAGTTTCCAAAATGAGAATCCTCCTCCCAAAACACTCCCGAACATCTCAAAAATAAAAAAAATCAACCACAGCGCAAGTCATAAAACATAAAATGAACCTACTCGAAGTTTCAGATCGCCAAATGGAGTGCCACAATTTTGAAAAGATAATCAAATTGTTACATTCTTCCTCACTCAAACATATGTTCATCCTCGAACTTGCGAAGAGTCATTCGAAAATAGTCAATGAGCTGAATAAACTCACCATACAGATTCCCAGGAGTGATCCCATGTCACCCTATGCATATCAATCCACTATCACATCTCGACTAAAGATCTTCTCTCTCAACCTCCATATGTAAGATAATAACCTCAACTCAATATCTGGAACTTCCTTCCAAAACTTGATTCTCACAAGTACCTCTTCTATATAAATCTCATTAACCACTATCAAGCCATACATGAACTATAAAAAAAGAACCACATGATGCATTCCGCATCATTTTCATCTCTAGTCGAACATTCTTTCTCATAAAACTGCTCCTAGGAAAACTCGTGATAAAAGAGAACATCCATAAAGTCGTAACCGTTCATCATATCAACAAGTCATGGAGTTCTCACTTCCGATAAGACACTTCCAAATCATGCACTGTTCAGTGGCATACTTCTTAAAAACATGCTCTATCAAAATATGATCGCGCTAACTCCAGGTCCAATAACTCGGCCTCACACTATACAAGCTGCTCAACTGATAAATACATTAAATTCCACATAGAAGCTCATAAAATATGGTCCGTGCTCCAAAGAAAAAATAACTCAAATATGACAAATAATAGTGATCTACCAACAAAGTTTTGTCGATAGGGAAAATAAAACTAAAACATTATGAACCATTCCAAAAAGGATAAGAAAAACATATGAAATGAGAAAAAGGAAAAACATTCCATCATAATATTGTTACAGTATGAAACCCTATCCAATTATATCAATCCTCATGTGAGTACCTATGGTCTAAACACATACTCAACAAACACATGTAAATTAAGATAAAGCACGGTAGAGTGTATAAATATAATTTTGGGGGAGATGAGTAAGCATAAGACACTACGAAAAAGTTAAGCACAACTAAGATGTAATAAGCAAATCAACAATGCAGGAGCCATCTTGCTCAGATATCACCACAAGGCCTTAATAGGACCACAACATGTCAAGTAGTCTCATAAAAGAATAACACATGAAACAGACTAGGGTATGGATAAGACTATTTCCACACAATGACACATCCTGTATAGGAGTACCAGTAAGCCCCCATAACCGACTCAAACCATTCCAAAATAAGTAAATAATATTTCAAATGTTAAAAACAACTCTTTTTATCTTTCGCACAATGAAATCCAAATAGATCCTAATTTTCCAACACGTCGTTGACTTCTAAGTAACTCAAATACTAAAAATCAATATCTTGAATACTTCCCCTTTCATTTCCTTCCAATTATACAACTTACATAGATTACCCATTGATCCTCTACAACCTTGTGAGAACCAATGTATCAAACACGAATCCTCTCAAGTGACCATCCATAACATAAATAACCGGCTATCTAACCATTGATATATTCTCACCGTTTGGAGCAAAAGGTGTAAGGACCCGTAAAAATTTTAACCAAAAACTCAAGATTTCGTGGTGCCAAGTTAGATTCTTGTGTTATTATAGTAGAAATTCTTAAGCTCACCGCGGTTCAGACTTTTTGGATTGAACGGTACCCTACCGTCTGAGAAGAAAATGTTTCTCAGATTTACCTGTTTCTGCAAGCCAGTATGAGGTCGCATAATGGCCGCAGAGTGAAGCAGAAAATTGGCCAAATTTGAGGCCAGTTATGCGGCCCAATTATGTGATCGCATAATCGCTTTGCAGGCCGCACGTTGATCGTATATATGCGGTGCATTATGTGATCGCAGAACAGGTATGTGGACCGCATAGTGGTCCCATACATAGTTAGAAAATTAAATTTCTGGGAGGCTATTTTTGCGGTCGCTTTGCGGACCGTATAACAATTATTTCTTAATTTAAGACCCGACCTTATTTTGTTAAAATCACATGTTCTGCACAATATTTAGCTATTCTTTTATAGTTCTATAGTGAGAAAGAGGGTTCCTAGAGAGAGAAGTATCATCAATCAACTAGTGTTCCTGAATCTTGCTAAATACTGAAGATTTTCAAGAGGACCATAAGATTGAATAATATATTGAAGGGAAGATTCTATACCCTATCCTCTAAATTCAGAAATCTAGTAAAAAGGGGGATAATTGGTGAAGTAAATACTGGGTGTGAAGGGGGAGGGGGGGGGGTTAGGTTTGTTCCATGCATGTATTTCCTAATATAGGAGGGGAGGTTGTAAACTAAGACTGGGTAGAAGAACGGTCGAATGTTTCGTAAAAGGCCGAAGAACAGTAATACACACGTAGTGTTTGGTCAAAATGCTCTAATGAGCTAGAATTACGGCTATTCTCCTAATTTTGGGTTCAATCTTGCTATATTATTAGAATAGATTGAAATTGCTAAAACTGGGATCATCTAAAAGCACTAAGGAACACTTAATTAAGGTATGTATAGCTAACTCTCCTTTTCTTAGAATCGAACTCTTGGTGTCCGAATAAGTTGTGTAAGCTCCAACTTGCTCATGCTATAATTGATTGCCTTAATGTGTTGGGAGGAAAGGTTCATGCTCCGTAATTGTTCTAAATGTTTACCGTGTAATCATGATATTCTATGATTTCCAAGCTCTTTCCCTTAATGTGTGCAGTGCCTTATCTGATAGAACTTATCGATATGATTGATACTGTCATTTGAACTTATAAAAATGGGAAAGATTTGAATTGAAAAAGAAAAATCGTCCAAGTGCCTAGAACGAATTAATAAATGAGGCTGCTTGTGACATGTAATGGAAGATGGGAAATACACGTGAATTGAGTTGAACAACTGAAAGAGGGTATGTCTCAAGTTAGATGGCTTAGCTAATAGGACCGAGCTTGGACGCCATGTTGTACAGAAGGTGGAATTTATGTTGGAATTATTGACCTAAATTGTGGATATGGATATGTGTCACTTGGGATGGCTTAACCAGTCGGGCCGAGACCGGACTCCGTGTAAAAGCACGCTGGCATTGTGAGTGGTAGCACATGATACTAATGATTATTAACCTAAAAGAGATGGAAAGATTGAATTGGAAACTATGGGCTCCTTGGTGTTTCTTGTGTATATATGTGGAGAACTTATTGATTATTATTTCTTCCTTCTCTTTGTTTCACTGTTCAATCTACTAAAATTTGTGTTTGCCTTTACATACTAGTACTATTCGACCATACTAACGTCCCTTTTTCCAGGGGCGCTACATCTTTGAATGGATGTACGTGGTTCCATCGCAGATAGTGCTGCTCTATTTCACTCCTCATAGCAGTCTTGGTGAGCCCCCATTTCTACCAGGGGTTATGTAATTCTTCTTTTTGTATAAGTATCCATATTCTCAGGTATAGTCGGGGCCTTGTTGTCGGCATATTCATGTTGGTGCTTTTTTTCTTTAAAGGCTTCGTAGATGATTATGTGGGTTTTGTATTGGTGTTGGGATGTTCATTGGATCAAGTTGTATTTTAAACTCTCTTCCACTAAATTGTAACCTATATGTACTTTTGGAAACATAACTATGGCATAATGTTTATAAGGAAGAATGAAATAGCAACGTTTATATATGATATAACCGATCTCTTACCTCTTTAACAAATGATGATGTGCGGACCGCATAGTGGTCGCATACACAGTCAGAAAATTCAATTTTCGGGAGGCTATTTTTGTGGTTACTTTGCGGACCGCATAACCATTATGCGGTCACATATGCGACCGTATACCTGTGTTGGGGAACCCATATTTATTAATTTAAGACCCGACCTTATTCCGTTAAAAGCACATGTTCTGCATAATATTTAGCTATTATTTTATAATTGTAGAGTGAGAAAGAGGGTTCTTAGAGAGAGAATTATCATCCATCAACTAGTGTTCATCAATCTTGTTAAATACTGAAGATTTTCAATAGGACCATAAGATTGAGTAATAGATTGAAGGTAAGATTCTATACCCTATCCTCTAAATTAAAAAATCTAGTAAAAAGGGGGATAATTGGTGAAGTAAATATTGGGTGTGAAGGGGGAGGGGGGTCTAGGTTAGTTCTATGCATGTATTTCTAATATAGGAGGGGAGGTTGTAAACTAAGAATGGGTAGAAGAACGGTCGAATGTTTCATAAAAGGCCTAAGAAGAGTAATACACACCTATTGCTTGGTCAAAGTGCTCTAATGAGCTAGAATTATGGCTATTATCCTAATATTGGGTTCAATCTTGCTATATTATTAGATTAGATTGAAGTTGCTAAAACTGGGATCATCTAAAAGCACTAAGGAAAACTCAATTAAGGTATATATAGCTAACTCTCTTTTTCTTAGAATGGAACTCTTGCTGTCCGAATAAGTGGTGTAAGCTACAACTTGCTCATGCTAGAATTGATTGCCTTAATTTGTTGGGATGAAAGATTCATGCTCCGTAATTTTTCTAAATGTTTACTGTGTAATCATGCTACTTGAAAATGTGCTATTATTTCCAAGATCTTTCCCTTAATGTGTGCAGTGCGTTATCTGATAGAACTTATCGATATGATTGATACTGTCATTTGAACTTATAAAAAGGGGAAAGATTTGAATTGAAAAAGAAAAATCGTCCAAGTACCGAGAACGAATTAATAAATGAGGATGCTTGTGACATGTAATGAAAGATGGGAAATACATGTGAATTGAGTTGAACAACTGAAAGAGGTTATGTCTCAAGTTAGATGGCTTAGCTGATCGGACCGAGATCGGACGCCATGTTGTACACATGGTGGAATTTATGTTTGAATTATTGACCTAAATTGTGGATATGGATATGTCTCACTTGGGATGGCTTAACCAGTCGGGCCGAGACCGGACTCCGTGTAAAAACACACTGGCATTGTGAGTGGTAGCACATGACACTAAAGATTATTAACGTAAAAAGATGGAAGGATTGAATTGGAAACTATGTGCTCCTTAGTGTTTCTTGTGTATGTTTGTGGAGAACTAATTGATTATCATGCCTTGCTTCTCTTTGTTTCACTGTTCATTCTACTAAAATTGGTGTTTGCCTTTACATACTAGTACTATTTGACCGTACTAACGTCCCTTTCTCCAGGGCGCTACATCTTTGAATGGATGTACGTGGTTTCATCGCAGATAGTGGTGCTCTCTTTATCTCCTCATAGCAGTATTGGTGAGCCCTCATTTCTACCAGGGGTTATGTAATTCTTCTTTTTGTATAAGTATCCATATTTTCAGGTATAGTCGGTGCCTTATTGCCGGCATTGTCATGTTGGTCCTTTGTATCTTTAAAGGCTTCGTAGGTGATTATGTGAGTCGTGTATTGGTGTCGGGGTGGTCATTGGATAAAGTTGTATTTTAAACTCTCTTCCACTAAATTGTAACCTATATGTACTTTTGGAAACATAACTATGGCATAATGTTTATAAGGATGAAGGAACTAGCAACATTTATATACTGATATAACTGACCTCTTCCCTGTTTAACAAATGGTGATGCATTCCCTTTTTGGATTACGAATAAGCCGGGTAGGAAAATAAAGTCTTTCCCTGTCGCGCTCCCCGAGGTTGGGGCGTGAAAAACTTGGTATCAAATCCTAAGGTTTTAAAGTGTCCTGGGATGTCTCGGAGTCGTGTCAAGTATAGCCTTTCTTATCGGTGTATTGTCGACCACATCTATAATTAGGGGGTTACTCGAACATGTAGGAATAATACCCTTCATTGTTGTTCAATATCGTGCAATAAAGCAGGATTTGAGGATGTTTTCCTCTAACTCGTGCATTTTTCTAAATTTCAGTAAATGGCTCCTAAAAAGAGAGCGAGAATTAGCCAAGAAGACAATGCCACCCTATGAATGGCTATTGATTGCCAACTTGATACTGCGGGTGAGGATAATCCCCCTACTATCACACTTCCTGATTCGTCTACTCTAAAATAGAATACCCTAGTTCCTACACCCGTGGAGGATTCCACAATCCGTCATGATGATATGCATGTTCCACCTCCAGCCCCAGCTTCCGGTCCCGGTATTTCTGATGGGGATATTAGGGGAGCTATTCAGATGCTGACTCATTTAGTGGCTTCCCAAGCCCAGAGGTCAAATGTTGCACCCACCTCATATAACTTGCAAGGGGACTCTTCCGATTCCAGGGTAAACAGGTTCCTTCAGTTAGTCCCTCCAGTGTTCACAGGTACTGATCCCGAGGATGACCCTCAGGATTTCATTGATGAGATGCATAAAACTCTCCTAGTTATGCGTGCTACTGAGAAAGAGGGAGTAGAGTTGGCCTCCTATCGTCTGAAAGGGGTGGCATATTCCTGGTTTGAGATGTGGGAGGACTGCCATGAGGAGGGGAGCCCTCCGGTGAGGTGGAGTGAGTTTGCAGATGATTTCATAGACAATTTACTGCCTGCCAAGACTAAGGTAGCCCATGCTGTGGAGTTTGAGACCCTTAAACATGGTAGTAAGAGTGTGTGGGAGTATCACATGGAGTTGGTGCGCCTGTCAAAGTATGTTTTTCATATTATGCCGACTATGGAAGCTAGAGTGCGTCGATTTCTGTAGGGCTTTAGCCCTTGGGTTATTAATGACGTTTCCACAGCTTCTCTAAATTCTGACATGAACTATGGAAAGATGGTTGAATTTTTCCAAGCTACAAAGGCTCGAATGTTAAAGCACAAGATGTAATGAGAAGGTAATAGTAGGGCTCGATCAGTGGGAAACCATGGGAATTCATTCGGAGGTGGGAGATCAGCTTTTAGGGGAGAATCATTAAGGCCATCCTAGTATTATGCTCAATCTTCCGCTAGTGCCTCTCCATCAGGGTACGGTCAGCAGCAGGGGAGTAGCTTTAGGCCGAATGAGGGCAACAAGGGGGTCCCACCTTCAGGACCGATCAGGAGGGGGATTCCAGTAGCAGCAGAGGCCCCTATGCCCTAAGTGTGGGAGGATACATTCGGGAGTCTTCTACCTGGACATTCCAGTATGTTATGGGTGCTGGATGAGAGGCCACATTCAGAGGGAGTGTCATGTATCCTGCCAGGGTATAGGAAGGGGCACAACTCAGTCATCCAATCCTATGGCTGCTACATCTTTATCAGCCCCTCCAGCTCGAATATCTCCAGCACCCATAGGGTGTCATGTAGCCAGGGGTGGTGCACCGAGTTCGTGACGACCTAGCCGATTCTATGCTATGAGGGGTCGACAGAGCGCAACAGCTTCTCCAGATGTCGTCACATGTATATTGACTGTTCAATCTCATGAAGTGTATGTCCTTATTGATCACGAATATTTTTTGTCCTATGTTACTCGTTATGTTGCTATGAGTTGTGGGATAGAACCGGAATAACTTCATAGTTGTTCTTTATATCTAATCCAGTTGGCGAGTCTATTACGGCCGCGCGGGTTTATAGAGATTGTGTGGTCACGGTGCATGGTCGAGATACCATGATTGATCTCATTGAACCAGAGATGAATGATTTTGACTTAATAATGGGAATGGATTGGCTGTATTCATGTTTTGGCAAACTCGATTGCTGAACAAGAATTATGATGCTTGAGTTTCCTAACAAGCAAGCTGTCGAGTGGGAGGGGAATAATGCCATGCCAAAAGGTAGGTTTAATTCTTACCTTAAGGCCACAAAGATTATCAGGAAGGGGTGTATTTATCATTTGGTCCGAGTTACGGACACCACTACTAAGGTGCCTACCCTTGAATCTGTACCAATTGTGAATGAATTCCACGATGTCTTCTGAGCGAGATCACTTGGATTCCTCCTGATGGGGAGATTTATTTTGGGATTGATATGATGCATGACACATAGCCTATATCCATTCCACCTTATATAAGGGCGTCGGCGGAACTAAAAGAACTAAAGGAACAACTGAAGTATTTGCTGGAGAAGGGTTTCATCCGACCAAGTATGTCGCCTTGGGGCGAACCGGTTCTCTTTGTCAGAAAGAAAGAAGGATCACTACGAATGTGTATTGACTAGAGGTAACTCAAAAGGTCAAAATCAAAAACAAAGACCCATTGCCTAGAATAGATGATTTGTTTGATCAATTATAAGGTCCTAAGTGCTTCTCCAAAATTGATTTGTTGTCCGCATAGCATCAATTGTAGGTAAGGAAGCAGGATATCCCGAAAACGGCTTTCAAAACCCAGTACGGGCACTTTGAGTTTTTGGTAATGTCTTTTGGGCTAACAAATGCCCCGACCTCCTTCATAGAGCTTATGAATCGAGTCTACGACCCGTTTCTTGGATCCATTGTGATAGTGTCCGCTGACGACATCCTTGTATATTCATGAAGTCGAGAGGATCACGCCGACCATTTGAATGAAGTTCTACAGACTCTTCCTCAACACCAACTGTATGCAAAGTTCTCGAAATGTTAATTTTGGCTTGAATTTGTTACATTTCTAGATCATGTTGTCTCGGGGGAAGGGATTAAGGTTGATCTTCAAAAGATCACAGCGGTAAAGGATTGTCCTAGACCTACCACTCCGATAGAGATTCACAGTTTCTTGGGTTTGGCCGGGTATTATAGGAGGTTTGTGGAGGGGCTCTCCACTCTTGCATCTCTATTAACTAAATTGACACAGAAATCCTTTAATTTCCAATAGTCCGATGCTTGTGAAAGGAGTTTCCAGGAATTGAAATCAAGATTGACTTCGGTGCCGGTATTGTCACTACTAGAGGGTGCAACGGGGTTTTTGGTGTATTGTGATGCTTCAAGGATCGGTCCTGGGTGTGTATTGATGCAACATGGTAAGGTCACAACTTATGCTTCAAGGCAACTTAAGAACCATGTAAAGAACTATCCAACTCACGACTTAGAACTTGCAGCTGTGGTTATTGCATTAAAAATTTGGCGTCATTATTTGTATGGAGTCCATATAGATGTATTCACAGACCACAAGAGTCCTCAGTACATTTTAAGACAGAAGGAATTGAAGTTGAGGCAGAAGAGGTGGCTTGAGTTTCTCAATGTTTATGACATCGACATTTTGTATCATCCGGGGAAAGCTAATGTGGTGGCAGATGCTTTTAGTCGGAAATGTGACGACCATGCCAGTCGTTCCGAGAGTTTAGCCCTGTTTCGCCTGTTCCTGGTTCATTATATGTGGTCCAGCTTCATTACGTTGTGTTATATTGGTAGGCTCGGGTTCGGAGCGATATTTGGAGAAGAAATGAGACACTTAGTCTCTTATCTTGGTTCAATAGTGGAAAAAGTCAACAAAAAGTTTACTTATTGTAAACGATCTCGGGTTGCGGATTTTATGGTTTAGATAGCTTCGTTAGGTAATTTAGGACTTAGGTGTGTGTTCGGAATGTGGTTTTGATGTCCGGTGTAGTATTATGCTTGAATTGGCGAAACTTATTTTTTGGCGATTTGCGGTCGGCAGTGAAAATTAGTCTATCGGTGTCGGAATGAAATTCCACAAGTTGGAGCAGGTTTGTAATGTTATTTTGGATATGTGTGCAAATTTTCATGTCAATCAGATGTGTTTTGGATGGTTTCGGCATCATTGGCGAAATTTAGAAGTTTCAAAGTTCATACGCTTAAAATTGATGTAATTTTGGTGTTTCGCATTTTTTTTTTGAAGTTTTGAAGGCTCGACTAAGTTTTATTGATTCTATGGGGTGTGTTGGTAATTTTGGTTGGTACCTCGAGGGGATCGGGATTTATTTCGGATGGTTGGCAGAGGTTTGAACTTATGAAATTTGCAGCAAATAGCTGGTGGTGTTAAGCTACTGGTGTTGCCGCACCTGTGGATGGCAGTCGTAGGTGCGATGCCGCAGGTGCGAAGGTCCATTAGCAGGTGCGAAAAGAGGCTAGGGAGGAGGAGTCCGCAGGTGCGAAGAATTGGCCGCACCTACGAAGCTGCAAGTGCGGAAAAAGGACCGCATGTGCGAGAATTGGTCTGTTAGTGGGTTTGTGCAGGTGCACACCTGAGATCGCAGGTGCGGGTCCACAACTGCGACTAAAGGTCAGCAGGTGCGGATTAACTAGGCAGAACTGTATAAAAGAGTGCCTCTGTGAAATTTTGGTTATTCTTCAATTGTTGCATGCAGGTGGAGCTTGTTCAAAAGCAAATTGAAGAAAGAATTCGAGGATCTTCAGTGGAGGTAAGTTCCCGGATTATGAAACTCATTTCTATGCTATTTTGTACGGATTAGGCTGGTAATTTGAAGAATTAAAGTTGGAAATTCTTTTGGTGGTTTGAGTGGGCAATTATGGTCCGATTGTGGGGTTTTGGGTATGTATAGAACCGTGGGAGGATGAGGATTCTAGTGATGTAAATTTTATTGAATTCTGAGACGTGGGCATGGGGCTCGGGTTAGGCCAAATTTCGAAAATTATGCTAAAATTAATATCTCTAAATTGTGTTTTGTTCCATTAGCGTATATTGACGACGTTGATCTTATTTTGGTTAGATTCGGAGCATTTGGGAGCCTATTCCAGGGGCAAGCACATCGTGGAGTAGCGTTTGGGCTGTTTTCAATGTAAGTAACGATTGCAAATCTAAACATGAGGGTATAACATCCCATTATTGATATTGTGTTGATAAATGAGGTGACGCACACGCTAGGTGACGAGCGTGGGGGCGTGCACCGATAGGGATTGTGACTTGGTTCGTCCCGTAGTGACTATTAAGCCGCGTATTCGATTTGAAACCTTATGATATCTTGTATTTTAGAAATTATATTGTTTTATGGGCTGTGAGCCATGTTTGGGGCCTCGTGCCGACTTGTTTATACCCTCAAGGGCATTTTTCCATGTTTGGGTACTTTTACACTATTCTACCCCTATCATGTTAGAACTATTGTGAACTCAGTCATGTTTCCTACTTGTTGTTATGTTCACTTTTATCACACTTCTTTGAAAACTCTAAAAGGCTTTTGGGGCTGAGTCCCGTGAGTTGAGATACAATGCCTAGGTGGCTTGTGGGGATGGCTATGAATCGGGATGTATGCCGCAACAATATATATGTGTTAGGCTGAGCGCAGAGTATATGAGTCCAGTTATGAGTATATATGTTAGTGAGGCTGAGAGCCGAGTATGTGAGTATGGGGACAGTTATGGATATTTATGTAATGAGGCTGAGGGCCGAGTATGAGAGGATAGTTATGGATCGGTCCACACGCCGCAACAATATATACATTATATATGTGGATCGGGCTATACGCCACATCAGTTGGTATGTGGTACCTGATGAGTGGGAGTGTTGAGTGTGAGCATTGACCTACTGATGGTGGAGTCACTAGTGAGTGAGAGGCTTTATTGTGAGTGATACTGTGCCTGAGGGGCTTATATTTCACGAAACTACTGTTTTTCACTCTTCTTTACACTGAGCCTCTAATGATAAATGTTTTTATACGAGATTTTTAAATGGAAACTGGAGTTTTATGAAATACTCGGAAATGTAAATTCCTGGTTTGATTTACTTATTTCCACAGTCACTTATTAGACGGATTTTCATAATTTATAAATGCTCGTGACTACACTCATGTTTTTAGATACTTTGGTTACACACTGAGTTGGCGTACTCACGTTACTCCCTGCAACTTGTGTGGAGATTCAGGTATCGGGGCAGAGTGATAGTTGACCTATCCCATTTGGAGCATTGTTCGGAGATTGTGAGGTAGTTGCTCGGCGTCCGTAGCCTACTCTTTCTCTTTCCTACTCTATCATTTGTACTTTACTTCCCAGACTTGTTGTTGTAGAGGATTTGTATTAGACTGTATTATCTCTTAGATGCTCATGACTGTTGACTAGAGATATTGGTATTGTGCTTAAATGTTCTAATCATTTTTATTGTTTTTGAAATGCTTAAGAAACAAAATTATTGCAAAATTCGGATATTTAATGTATTCAATGGAAAAATCATTTCATTATTTTCAGTAAATTGGCTAGCCTAGTATCACGATAGGCGCCATCACGACCAGTTCTGATTTGGGGTCGTGATAAGTTGGTATTAGAGCGCTAAGTTACATAGGACTCAACAGTCATGAGAAGGTTTATTAGAGTCTTGCGGATCGGTATAGAGATATTTGTACTTATCTTCGAGAGGCAGCAGAACCCTTAGGAAAATCCCATATTCTTGAATTCTTGTCGTGCGAATCCATTTTATTCAGCCAAGAGAGTAACTCTCGAATTCCTTCCATGTATTTGAACGCGCACGAGAGCGCTTGGTATCAGATGTGCATCGATGGCTTGTGACTTTGATGGATGAGATGTGATTTTGGCATGTTGGTACTGGGCCAGTCTTGAGGACTTGAGGCCAGATTCATTATGTGGCTTGAGTGCTGAGAATTCATTGTGTGAGAACATGTATTTAGGGACTTATATGTCTGTTGACTTTGTGGCTGGATGTCTATGTAGTGAGTGTGATTTGATGGTTAGATGTGGTGAGACTGTGATTTGTGACAAAAAGAGTGGCTGGGAATGCGGCAAGAACTATTGAGTGTCTAATTTTTGTCTCGATTTGGTATACGACTTTCAGTTGTGAGTGTATTGGAAGACCTCTCATGTTGTTTAGTTGTGGAGCGAATCTGATCTTTCTGTTGAGTTATGAGTTCTTGGTGATGTCTTTTGGGATAATCATTGCCCCAGTAGAGCTCGTGTATGTGGTTAATGATGTATTCCAGCCGTATCAGCACTTCTTTGTTATTGTATTCATTGATGGCATCCTGGCGTATACGCGTAGCCAGGGGTAGCATATTCCAATGTTTCATCACATTTTTCCCATTTTCTGGATATGCCCCTTGAGTCTTCGGTTACATATGTTCATGTGTCGACTCGGGTAGGCGATACTATTATTGTAGACCGTGTGTATCGGTCGTGTGTGATATCTATTGTGGTTCTGGAGACCCGAGTGGACCTACTATTACTTAGCATGGTCGATTTTGAGTTGATATTGGGCATGGATTGGTTATCTCCGTGTCATGTTGTTCTTGATTATCACGCTACGTTTGTGACCTTAGTTACGCCCGGATGTCCAAGGGTTGAGCAGTGAGGGTCTTATGATTTTGCGCCTAGTATGTTGATTTCCTACTTGAAGGCTCAGCGTATGGTTGAGAAAAGGATGTTTATCATATCTGGCTTTTGTGAGGGATGTCAGTGGTGAGACTCCCACTATTCATTCGGTTCCTATGGTTCGTGACTTTCCGGACGTGTTTCCTGAAGACCTGCCAGGCATGCCACTTCATAAGGAGAGTGATTTTTGTATTGACCTTGTTCCATGCACTCAGTGTATTTCTATTCCACCTTATTGTATGTCACCAGCGGAGCTAAAGGAATTAAAGGAGCATCTTCAGGAACTCCTAGATAAGGGGTTCATTCGGCCTATTGTGCACCTTGGGGTGCACCGGTGTTGTTTGTGAATAAGGAGGATGGTTCTATGCGTATGTGTATTCATTATCGGCAGTTGAACAGGGTTACGGTAAAGAATCGGTATCCCTTGCCTCGTATAGATCACTTGTTTGATCAGTTATAGAGTGCTAGGGTATTTTCAAAGATTGACTTGCGTTCCGGCTATCATCAGTTGAAGATTCGGGGACCAAATCTTCCGAAAAGTACCTTAAGGACTAGATATGGTCATTATGAGTTTCTGGTTATACCATTCAGGCTGACCAATTCCCCAGCAGCCCTTATGCCCTTGATGCACTGTGTATTCCGACCTTATGTTGATTCTTTCGCCATCGTGTTTATTGACTACATCTTGGTGTATTCCCAATCATGGGAGGATCATGAGTAGGATTTGAGATTTTTTCTTCAGACCTTAAGGGAGAAGTGATTTTATGCAAAATTTTTGAAGTGTTAGTTCTGCCATCAGCTTCAGGCTCTTATACAACATATTTTGATGCCTCGAGGATAGGGTTGTTTGTGTTTAGATGTCGGAGGATGTAGTGATTGCGTGACAGTTATGATCTTTGGAAGTGTATAGAGAGATATCAGTTCGAGGCTAAGCCGACAGGGATATGTCCTGCCGGTTGTTCTGGGGTGTGTGATCCTTATGTTGTTCGGTAGTGAGTCTTTTACCACTAAATGATATATGTTGTAATTGAGTTTAGATATCTTGTGGAAGTTGGCATGACTATTACGATGGTGAATGATCGCTTTGCAGATGACTTGATTTGTTAGACGAGTTGTGTTATTATGTGCGTTGCGAGTTATTTGTCTTAATTGTTGGCTTTGAGCTAAGTGGGGGAGTTTGTTAATGATAAGTTGATTGCACAATTATGTGTTGTATTGGTTTCAGTTCGAGGTATACTGGTGGATCATTTATGTCGTGCAGAGGTGGATTTTGGGAATGACTCGAGTAATGGAAATTCTTCGATACATGTCGTAATGTACTCTATAGGGTAAATGGGTTCTATTGAAAGACTGAGTAGTAGGGTTGTGCTATGTATTCGAGGGGTGGAATTGAGATCAGATATAGTAATTTGTGCGCCTCGTGGACTTCTAGACTGAGAGTTCTCATATACAGGTTATTTTGTAGTAGTGAACTGTTTTCGAGTAAAGCTAGTCGGATGTTAGTATGTACCATGATAAGGTCATTGTGAACTTTTCAGTAAGTTATCTATCTGTTGTGGGTGACCAGAATTGATTCAGGGTTTTTGGTAGGCCCGTATGAGTGTGTGTTTTTCACCGATTCGGAATTGCTGACTCCGAGTTTCTATTGTTGAGGAATGTACCATTTGATTGTGATTGAGTTTATTCATGTTTTGGAGTGATCTATGAGTTTCCCTTTGGCGTTGCGGGGAGTGGTGATTGTTTTTTATATGCACACATGGTGCGATTCTAATCGGGCTTTATAACTAGAGTTGAGTAAGGTAAGTATTGAGTATTGCGGAATTCAGACATATTGATTATGTCCTTTTTGATTCATGCGGCATGGTATCGTCCGATTTCCCTGTGGTTATTGATTTAGGGCAAGGTGGCTTGAAATATTTCATGTGGACCAACGTTTGAATGAGATCGCGCAGTGTAGCGGAGTTATGTATCGGTATGACTTTTGGTATTGGATTCGTGTGTTTTGATTTTTACGGTGTGTGCCAAGATTTTAACGATGTTGTGGTGATAATTTTTAATGCCAGGATAGTCATCTCGTGTGTGGATATTTCATATAATTTGATTACTTTGGGATGTTGCTATTGAGTGCACAAGTTGCACAAGTTATGTCTTCGAATTTTATCAATGTGTCACGTCATTAGAGTGGTCGTGTTGGATGAGAAGAGGTTACTGGACCTAGAATGCATATTGTCAGAATTGTCTACAACATAGTTGGAATAATAAATATCGGGAGTCGGCTTAGAAATATGCTATATTTCCTGTTTGGGAAGGGGGGGCTTCTGGTCTGACTGATCTGACGAATGGTTGTTAGTTTCTACGTGTTTCTTTCATTATCGGTAGTATATGAAAGTGTTGGAGTGAGGAATTTCTCGATAAGAGGTTATGTATCTGTATTGAGTTGTTCTGTGCAATTATTGTAGTTAAGAGTTATTGTTATAAGTGATTGAGTTATTCGGTGTATTATGTGATTTCATCTGGGGTGCGTATATGGATTGATCCAACAAGTTCAAGCATGTTCAGTTTATAGTTGTAGAATTTTGATCTTGTATATTACTTCAGAAGTGGAAATTTGGTTCTAAGGGTTATGGGTTAGGTTGGATTTCGAAATTTCAACTATGTTGTGTTATAGGACCTATATGGGATAGGATGACGTGGGATCACCCCGAGTATGTGCATGGTAGGGTACGCGGCAATTCGATGGTGTTGGAGAACAACTCTTGGCACGTTCGAGGACAAACGTAGATTTAAGTGGGGGAGGATGTGACGACCCTGCCGGTGGTTCCGAGAGTTTAGCCCTGTTTAACCCATTTCTGCTTCATTAGATGTGGTTAAGCTTCATTAAGTTGTGTTAGATTGGTTGGCTCGGGTTCGGAGCGATTTTTAGAGAGGAAATGAGACACTTAGTCTCTTATATTGGTTCAATAGTGGAAAAGGTCAACTGGAAGTTTACTTATTGGTAAACGACCTCGGATTGTGGATTTTATGGTTCAGATAGCTTCGTTAGGTGATTTGGAACTTAGGAGTATTTTCGGAATGTGGTTTTGATGTCTGGTGTAAATTAGGCTTGAATTGGCAAAAGTTAATTTTTCGCAATTTCTGGTTGGCAGTGAAAATTAGGCTATCGGGGTTGGAATGAAATTCCAGAAGTTGGAGCAGGTTCGTAATGTCATTTTCGATATGTGTGCAAATTTTCAGGTCAATCAGGTGTGTTTTGGATGGTTTCGGCATCATTGGCGAAATTTAGAAGTTTCAAAGTTCATAGGCTTGAAATTGATGTAACTTTGGTGTTTTCGTATTGTTTTTCGTGTTTCGAAGGCTCGACTAAGTTTGAATGATGATATGGGGTGTGTTGGTATGTTTTGTTGGTACCTCGAGGGGCTCGGGAATTATTTCGCAATGGTTGGCGGAGGTTTGAAATTAGGATATTTGCAGCAAATAGCTACTGATATGGACGCACCTGCGGATTGGCAGCCGTAAGTGTGACGCCGCAGGAGCGAAGGTCCATGTGTATTTGTGAAAAGAGTCTAGGCAGGAAGAGTCCGCAGGTGCGAAGAATTGGCCACACTTGCGAATCTGCAAGTGTGGAAAAGGGACCGCAGGTGCAAGAATTGCACTGTTATTGGGTTTGTGCAGGTGCGCACCTGGGACTGCATGTGCGGGTCCGCAGGTGCAGATTAATTGGGCAGAACAGTATAAAAGAGTGCCTCTGTGAAATTTTTGTTATTCTTCCAGTGTTGCATGCGGGCGGAGCTTGTTTTAAAGCAAATTGAAGAAAAAAAAAATTCGAGGGTCTTCAGTGGAGGTAAGTTCCCAGATTATAAAACTCGTTTCTATGCTATTTTGTACGGATTAGGTTTGTAATTTAAAGAATTAAAGTTGGGAAAAATGGGGAGGAAGATTGGAAATTCTTTTGGTGATTTGAGTGGGCAATTATGGTCCGATTGTGAGGTTTTTGGTATGTATAGAATCGTTGGCCTGGGGCTCGGGTTTGGCCGAATTTTGAGAATTGTGTTAAAATTTATATCTCTCGATTGGGTTTTGTTCTGTTAGCGTATATTGATGATGTTAATCTGATTTTGGTTACATTCGGAGCATTTGGGAGCCAATTCGAGGGGCAAGCGCATCGCGGAGTAGCTTTTGAGCTGTTTTTGAGGTAAGGAAGGATTGTAATTCTGAACTTGAAGGTCTAACACCCCATTATTGCTATTGTGTTGATAAATGAGGTGACACACACACTAGGTGACGAGCGTGGGGGCGTGCACCGATAGGGATTGTGACTTGGTTATGAGCCATTAAGCCGCGTATTCTATTTGACACCTTATGATATCTCGTATTTTGGATAATGATACTTGTTTATGGGCTATGAGCCATGTTTTGGGACTCGTTCCGACCTGTTTAGACCCTCAGGGTTATTTTCCATGATTGGGGCCTTGTGCCGACCTCATTAGACCCTCAGAGGCATTTTTCCATGTTTGGGTACTTTTACACTATTCTACCCCTATCTTGTTAGAATAGTTGTGAACTTAGTCATGTTTCCTATTTGTTGTTATTTTCACTGTTATCACACTGCTTTGAAAACTCTAAAAGGCATTTGGGGCTGAGTCCCGTGAATTGAGATAAATTGCCCAAGTGGCTTGTGAGGATGGCTATGGATCGGGCTGCAAGCCGAAGCAATATATATGTGTTAGGCTGAGCGCTGGGTATATGAGGTCAATTATGAGTATATATCCGGTGAGGACGAGAGCCGAGTATGTGAGTATGAGGGCAGTTATGGGTATATATGTAATGAGGCCGAGGGCGGATGAGGGGATAGTTATTGTTCGGGCTGCACGCCGCAACAATATATAAATTATATACGTGGATCGGGCTGCACGCCGCATCAATATGCATTATATATGTATCGGGTTGCGCTCCGCAACAATATATACATATATATATATATATATATATATATATATATATATATATATATATATATATATATATATATATATATATATATATATATATATATATATATATATATATATATATATATATATATATATACACACGTGTGGGAGCGGGCTATACATCGCAACAGTTATTATGTGGTACCTGATGAGTGAGAGTGCTGAGTGTGAGCATTGACCTACTGATAGTGGTGTCACGAATGTCTGGAAGGCTTGCCCGAGAGACTTTATTGTGAGTGAATTGTGCCCGAGGGGCTTATATTTCATGAAACTACTATTTTTCACTCTACTTTACACTACGCCTCTGATGATAAATGTTTTTATACGAGATTTTTAAATGGAAACTGGGGTTTTATGAAATACTCGAAAATGTAAATTCTTGACGTGATTTACTTACTTCCACAGTCACTTATTATACGGATTTTCATGATTTATAAATGCTCGTCACTACACTCATTATGTTAGATACTTTGGTTACACACGGAGTTGGCGTACTCATGTTACTCCCCGCACCTTGTGTGCAGATTCAGGTACCGGGGCAGAGCGATAGTTGAGCTACCCCATTTGGAGCATTGTTCGGAGATTGTAAGGTATTTGCTCGGCGTCCGCAACCTACTTTTTCTCCTTCCTACTCTATCGTTTGTACTTTACTTCCCAGACTTTTTGTAGTGGAGGATTTGTATTAGATTGTATCATCTCTTAGATGATCATGACGGTTGACTCCTAATATTGGTACTATGCTTAAATGTTCTAATCATTTTTATTGTTTTTGAAATTCTTAATAAACAGAATTATTACAAAATTCAGATATTTGATGTATTAAATGGAAAAATCATTTCATTATTTTCAGTAAATTGGCTAGCCTAGTATCACGATAGGCACCATCACGGCCAGTTGTGATTTGGGGTCGTGACAAGAAATCTAGGGGTATTTTGGCTCACTTAGAGGTATGTTAAGGCCCTTGGCCCGAGAGGTCCACCAGTTGGCCAGTTTGGTAGTTCGCTTTTCGTACTCAATGAAGGGGGAGTGATTGTGCGAAATAGGGCAGAATCATCGCTTGTAGCGGAATTCAAGGATAAGCAATACAATGATCTAGTGTTGGTACAGGTGAAGGAAGGGATTCATAAACATAAGACTACGTCTTTTTATCTTGGCATAAGTGACGGCACATTACGATACCAAGGGCGGCTATGTGTTCCAAATGTGGATGGTCTTCGGGAAAGAACCGTAGCCGAAGCTCATACTTCTAGATATTCCGTGCACCCCGGTTCTACGAAAATGTATCATGACCTCAAGGAAGTTTACCGGTGGAATGACATGAAGAGGGGCGTAGCGGACTTTGTGGCAAAATGTTAAAACTATCAATAAGTTAAGGAAGTGTATAGACCTCGGTGAGTTAGCTTAGAGTATAGAAATTCCAATGTGGAAATGGGAAATGATCAAAATGGATTTTTTGGTAGGGTTGCCACGCACTCCGCATAAGTTTGACTCAATTTGGGTGATCGTTGATCGACTCAAAAAATTAGCTCACTTCTTGCTGGTTAAATCCACCGACACTGCAGAACAATATGCTCAACTGTATATCAAGGATAGGTCAGGTAGCGTACAAGCTTGAGCTAGCACCGAAGATGTCATTAGTGCGCCCCGTATTCCATGTGTCCATGTTGAAGAAGATAATTGGTGATCCTTCCTCTATTGTGTCGGTCGAGACCATCGAGGTTAGTGAAGAATTGTCATATGAAGATATTTCGGTTGCTATTCTTGATAGACATATCCAAAAGTTGAGAAACAAAGAAATTGCATCCGTGGAGATATTATGGCGGAACCAGCAAGTAAAAGAACCTACTTTGTATGCCGAGAATGAAATGAAAAAGAAGTACCTCATCTGTTTGAATAACCATGTAATAGTTCTATTAAGTTGTTTCACCTAAATTTTGTATCACTTGTTCGACTAACATAAAGACTCTCCTTTCTAGTTATATGTCCCTCACGAGGCATCGGTTGGTGTTATTTTGCGTCATGTTGCGTTATTTAATCATAAATATGTTGCTAAGTTGTGTTTCGGGAGCTCTCTGGCAAGTGGATAGGCCTAGTTAGAAAGGAAACTCTAGCGAAATGTTTCGAAAATTTGGTAGTTCGGAAAAATTTGGGGTTGTTGGTATGTTGTATAACTGAACCTAAGTGAACCCTGATCCTTATTTGAGGATGAATGATCTTAAGTGGGGGAGGATGTAAGGACCCATAAAATTTTTAATCAAAATAGGTATGCGGACCGCATAGTGGTCGTATACACAGTCAGAAAATTCAACTTCTGGGAGGCTATTTCTGCGGTCTCTTTGCGGACCGCCTAACCTTTATGCAGTCGCATATGCGACCGTCTACATGTGTCATGGAACCTATTTTTCTTATTTTAAGACCCGACCATGTTCTGTTAAAAGCACATGTTATACACAATATTGAGCCATTCTTTTAAAATTCTAGAGCGAGAAAGAGGATTCTTAGATAGAGAAAGATCATCCATCAACTAGTGTTCACCATTCTTGCTAAATACTAATGATTTTCAAGAGGGCCATAATACTGAAGAATAGATTGAAGGTAAGAACCTATACCCTATCCTCTAAATTAAAAAATCTAGTAAAAAAGGGGATAATTGGTGAAGTAAATATTGGGTAGGGGGAGGGAATTTTCCTGCATTCATGTATTCCTAAAATAGGAGGGGAGGATGTAAACTAATAATTGGTAGAAGAACGGTAGAATGTTTCATAAAAGGCCTATGAACAGTAATACACACCTAGTGTTTGGTAAAGTGCTCTAATGAGATAGAATTAGGACTATTCTCCAAATTTTTGGTTCAATCTTTCTATATTATTAGAATCTATTGAAGTTGCTAAAACCGAGATCATCTAAAAGATTCAAGGAAAACTCAATTAAGGTATTATGGCTAACTCTATTCTTCTTAGAATCAGACTCTTGGTGTCTGAATAAGTGGTGTAAGTTCCAACATAATCATGCTAGAATTGATCGCCTTATTGTGTTGGGATGAAAGATTTATACTCCGTAATTATTCAAAATATTTTCCGTGTAATCATGCTATTTGACAACTTGCTATGATTTCCAAGCTCTTTCCCTTAAAGTGTGAAATTCCTTATGTAATAGAACTTATCGATATGGTTGACACTATTATTTGAACTTATAAAAAAGCGAAATATTTGAATAGATAAGGAAAAAGCGTCCAAGTGCCAATAACGAATTAATAAATGATGTTGCTTGTGCCCTGTAACGATGGGAAAGATATGTGATTTGAGTTGAACAATTGACAGAGGTTATGTCTCAAGTGAGATGGCATAGCCGATCGAGCCGAGATCGGACACCATGTTATACACATTGTGGCATTTGTGTTGGAATTATTGAATTAAATTGTGAATATTGATATGTCTCACTTAGGATGGCTTTGCCAGTCCGTCCGCGACCGGACTCCGTGTAAAAACACGGTGGAATTGTGAGTGGTGGCACATGGCACTAAAGATTATGAACCTAAAAGAGATGGAAAGATTGAATTGGAAACTATGTGCTCCTTGGTGTTTCTTGTGTATGTCTGTGAAGCACTTATTGATTATTATGCTTGCCTTCTCTTTGCTTCATTGTTCGTTCTACTATGATTGGTGTTTGCCTTTACATACTAGTACAATTCGACAGTACTAATGACCCTTTTGCTGGGGGCGCTACAACTTTGAATGGACGTAGGTGGTTCCATCACAGATAGCGCCGATCGCAGAAAGTGGTGCTCTCTTTCTCTCCTCACAACAGTCTTGTGAGCCCTCATTTCTCCCAAGGGTCATGTAATTATTCTTTTTGTATAAGTATCCATATTTTAAGGTATAGTCAAGGCCTTGTTGCCGGTATTATCATGTTGGTCCTTTGTATCTTTAGAGGCTCCATAGACGATTATGTGGGTCATGTATGGGTGTTGGGGTGGTCATTGGATCAAGTCGTATTTGAAACTCTCTTCCACTAAATTATAATGTATATGTGCTTTTGGAAACGTAACTATGGCATAACTTATATAAGGGAGAATGAACTAGCAACGTCTGTATACTTATATAACTGATCTCTTCCCTGTTTAACAAATGGTGATGCGTTCCCTTTTCAGATTATGAATCAGTCCGGTAGGAAAGGTTTAATAGGCTTGCTCAAACGGGTCCACTTGGTTGAGCACCAGTTGCGCTCCCCGATATTGGGGCATGACAAAAGGGATAGTTTGCCTTTAAGAAAATATGATCCTTAAACCTCCTGAATACAAGCATCTCCGTACCCGATCTCTTACTTTCCCAGTTGAATGACTTACACATTATACACACACAGTCATCTCATGAAGCTTACTTCTATCAATCATTTACGTTAGGTAGCAAAAAATTCGAACACCAATGGTTACCAACCATGTGATTTATATTATACTTCGCTAAGAATCCGCAAATAAATCTACGATGCGTCTTCTAAAATACAGACCCTTTTCTATAATACCTAGTTAAAGCATCCACAAATCAATATACAATGTGTCATCTACAATACACACCCTTCTAAGGCAATACAAGATAGTACTAGCATTCTCTTAAACATCTAAAATCTCTCATGCTATCTAGAAATTCTGACCTTCCTATCAAAACTTAACCCTAACCGTTTCCGTTCAATCCCAAATGTTACACCCCGTGTTTTGGTACGTGAAACTATGCCATAAGTGAATTGACCAAAACTCGGGAATGAGATGTTACATCCCGCATTGGCATCTGTTAAAATTTCATCATACGTTAATCGACATATGTTCGGGACTGGGATAATTCATACATTATAAACATTATTCTATTTCAAACAAGCGATGAGTAAATTCGTGAAGGTGAAAGGGAAGGCAAGTCAAATAAAAATAATTTTCGTCCAAGTTTGATATGTTGGGATAAATACGGTACAAGCTATAATACCCCGTATTCATGTACTAGTACCATGCAGGATACCATATGACCACGATAGTTTGATGAATAATGTATATTAAAAATATGTTCAATTTTAAGTAATTTGAGATAATTTTTAATTATGCGGGTAATTAATTAATTAATTACCGAGTAACAGGACATTACCTAATTACCTAATAAGTGATAACAATAAAATATAAAATAAAACCCACCCCACCCCATGTGGTAGCAAGCAACTAGCAAGTAAGTGACTCATGGTGAAATTAGAGTAGGTGGCATCTTGATAATTTAATTGCAAGACACCTCAAATACTTGAAGAATTCCCAACCAAATCATACTACAGTTGTTGCAAAAACTCTTACTAAGGCATTACCAGAAGAGGAAAACGTTACTCTTAAAGCACTTTCAAATTTCATTCTCAAAAGACACTTCAAAATCAGATTTTATTCATTAAGTAACATGGCTATCTTGTAGCAGCGTAACTCTTCAGCAGTCCAATGAAGATTTTTATAATTGTGGCAATGTAAAATTTTGCGATTCTAAAGAAGTATGGTGCAACTTTCTCCAACAATATCATATTTTCCCTACTCCAGGTATGTTAAGGCTAAGCCTTTTATTCATTTTGGCATGGTCTCGTAATTACATGAGTTTATTAACGGGGAAAAAAGTAAAATTCATATCCCGGAATTTACGTATATTTTTCTAGTTATGTAAGATACAATATTCTCTTTATCGGGACTTCATATTCATTTGAGTATTTCCTTCTTCCAGTCAAGAGAGCAGAGAATTTATATATTCAATCTTAAAATATTTTCATTACCGACGAGCTATAATCGATGGGCAGGCCCATATTGGCCAACCTCTGATCAAATGGGAAGTTATATACCGAGCCTACTGTGGCCGACCGCCTATGAGCCAGCCTAGTTGGTCGAGATACAGATCCTAGTATGGTCGAGTGCTTATGAGTGATCCTACTACGGCAGAGCAGTTTTATATATATAGCCTAGTTGGTCGAGATACAGATCCTAGTATGGCCAAGTTCTTATGAGTGAGCACTGCCGCAGAGCAGTTTTATACATATATATATATATATATACTAAGCCTTATAGGGCTGGACAACTATGTTACTTACTATATTGAGAGAGTTGAGTCAGTATAAGAATATAAACATATCTTTAGATTATCTTTGACTCCTAATTACTTACAACTATTATATTATCAGCTTAGTTTCAGCTTTCAGTATATTTCCTTACATACTCGGTACATTATTTGGTACTGACGTCCCTTTTCTGGGGGACGTTGCATTCCATGTGTGTAGGTTCGGACAGACAGATGGGTAGACCTCCTCATTAAGTGTTGCCCGAGTTCATCTTGATCGGTAAGCTCCATGCCTTTTGGAATTGCCGGGTCTAGAACCTTATGTATATCTTGTATATATATGTATATATGTTATGAGTAGGTCAGCGAGCTGTTCCGATCACAGTATATCCATCAGTAGAGGCTTATAGACATATTCTGTCAGTTAGTGCAGTATCATGGGCTTGTAGGAATTGTATGTATATTTAGTTGGGTTGTCAGCTGTAGAAAGTACGACGGCCTTGTCGGTCCAGCTTTATATTAGTATTTAGTCCGCATTCACAATTGTCTTGCACTGTGGCCCATGGACAAAGTATGACGTAATATATTCAGAGTTCCTTAGTCGTAAGTTAGTACGCAAGGATTGGTAAGGCACCGGGTGCCGGTCTCGCCTCCATGTCCGGGAGGTGAAAAAAGTGGTATTAGAGCAATTCGGTCCTAAGGAGTCTACAATCCGTGTCTAGTAAAGTCTTGTTTATGGGTGTGTCGTGCACCACACTTATAAGAAAGAGGCTACAGGGCATTTAGGATACTTACTCTTTCTTCTTACTCTAGATCGTGTGGTAGAGTTTAGTTGTAAGAACTCTACTTCCTAAACTCTTATTGTTCATAATATGACGATGCCTAAATGCATAAAGACGGTTGGTAAGACATATATAGTCGTGGAAGAGTTGAGTCATAGGAACTTGATTTTGCATCACGCTTATGATGAGTAAATGTGAGATGTTCAGCAGATCATGCGTGTACTAAATTGTGTAAGGTTATTGATAAAAAGATTTAAGGCAAGAAAAATTTTATACGCTCTTACCGTAAAGAGGAATAAGCGGACTGAGAGGTAGACATAAGTTTCAACAAGTAAAAGAATCAAGGCGACGAAGGGTACGAGGTACCTAGTTAATAGAGATAAACATTATCTACTATTGAAGAAGAGAAATATAAGCATTTTGAGTCACCTTCAATTGTAACAAAGGTATGTACAATTGGCCACACCCATCTCAGTTATGCGCCATGGGAGCTAAAAATATGGTTTAAGAGGAGGATGAGATATCAGGATCCGGCTGGGGTTACAGTAACCCAAAGTGTTAGATGAATTATTATCTATACTTGTTATTTCTGAAGGGTATTCCAAAGGTGTTAATAAATGTACTTGCGAGATACCTAGATGGTGGACTCTGAAATAGTACAGCTAGGTATGAACACTACAAAGATAGGAACGAAAGCCTTGAAGGGATACATATTACCTTAGTGTGGCTCCCTTCCCTAGTAGAGGAAGAACGTTAGGCACCCCAAAGAGCCAGTAGATGGAGCAAGGGGAGTTAAAAACAAAAGAATGTCTTGTTAAAATTTCAGAATAAAGTGATAGATAGAAATATAAACATAGAAGTACAAAGAGGGATAATGAAGCATTATGAGTGAGATGTGATACATGGATGGCAACATTAGAGTGTCACAGAATCATTAGTCAAATGAGGAAAGAGATGAGAGGTGATGTGCCTTAAGACAACAAAAGAGTATAGGCCATACAACCACATCCTTGTTTCGAGAAATAAGATTGCAACTCTAACGTGATTAACAAAAGGAAAAGTTAGATCTTAGAGTAATAGAAGTCAGCACGGAGCTATCACCAGATTGTGTATACACCAGAGGTGCAAGTATTATAAATAGACATGTATAGGTGACAAGCTAAAGTATGGTAAGTCGATATGATTTTAGGAAGACATGAGTAATGACAAGAAAGGGCGAGTGAGAAGGTAACGAGAAATGGATAAGTCCTTGGGATTAAGCCTAGGAAAACAAAAGAGTTAATGGTTTCTCTAAGTTACATAAAATTAAGTATAGCCTGAACGAACTCAAAGGAATCTAAGATTACTAGCATCTATAGTGGAATGAAGGTGTGATTGTGATAGATAAAAGATGACGTTTGTGCCTTTGATTGAGTAATGACTTGAAGAGAATTTCATGAATTGTACATGATTAGAATACCCATATAAGGTGAGTCACATTGGAATGCTATAAAATACGGTTATGGAAGTATAGTATCGCCCCTAGGTGGATCAATCTAATTACTCTAGATGTCCCTGATGAGACGGGAACCCTAGTGTTATGTAAGAGATCAAGTTATCAGTGGTAGACGATAGATCAACATTAAGGTGAATCAACAGTGGATGGAACATAGTCACAAAGCATGAGGTGATATTAGGTCGTCATTCATAAGATGAGCAAGTAATAAGGAAGCATTAAACGACTTATATTTATACATATGGGATAAAAAAAGAACGTAACATGGAGTTCGGTAGCAGACCTCAGTAACGATAAATCGGTGTAAGAGTTATAGTATAGTATTACCTACCTAGATACAGTAAAGTCGTACGGATGGATAATCAGGTCCATGAAATAAGGTATAACAATATTCGTAAGTTTGACAAAATACCGAGCGTAGAACATCAAAATACCTACAGATGCTCAGAGGGACATTTTATCAAGCTCATTATATGTTCCCAAATTGAGGCCTAGAGATTGGCGCACATACAAGCAAAAAGTCATACAGGCCACTTAACCGAAGGTAGCAACAAATTCGGGATTGAAAGGATTCCGACCACAAGTCATAGTGTGAGAAAGAGACCTGAAGGGGGGAATGCCTTGGCCTTTGGATTTATTCACAGAAAAGTGAGTACTAAAGTATTCGGAAGACATAGGTTATTAGAAGCATAAATGCATCAGTCAACATTCGAGGACGAATGTTCCAAAGGGGAAAATAATGTTACAGCCCATGTTTTCGTATGTGGAAAGATGCCATAAGTTAATTGATGAAAATTTGGGAATGAGATTTTACATCCCGCATTTTCATCTGTTAATGTTTCTTCATAAGTTAATCGACGTAAGTTCCGAATGGGATTATTTTGAGAATATAAACATTATGTTATTTCAAACAAGTGAAGAGTAAATTTGTGAAGGTGAGAGGGGATTCAAGTGAAAGAAAATGAATTTTCGTCCAAGTTTGACATGTTGGAATAAAATAGGTCCAAGCTATAGTACCCCGTATTCATGGACTAGTGCCATGCAAGGTACCTTATGACCATGATCATATGATGTATAAAGTATATTAAAAATCAGTAAAATTTTAAGTAATTTGAGACAATTTTTAATTATACGGGTAATTAGTTAATTACCGAGTAACATGCCGTTACCTAATTACTTGATAAGTGATAAAGATTAAAAAATAAAAAAAACCCACACCACCCCACATGGCAGCAAGCCACAAGCAAGCAAGTGACTCATGCTCACATTACAAGTAGGTGGCATCTTGATAATTTAATTGCAAGACACCTAAAATACTTTACGACTTCCCAACCAAATCATACAACAATTCTTGCAAAAACTTACTACGGCATTAACAGAAGAGGAAAACGTTAGTTACTCTTAAAGGTCTTTAAAATTTCATTCTCAAAATACACTCCAAAATCATATTTTATTCACTAAGTAACATGGTTATCTTGTAGCAGCGTAAATCTTCAGCAGTCCAGCAAAAAATTTTAAAAATGTAGTAATGTAAAATTTTGCGATTCTAAAGAAGTACGGTGCAACATTTTCCCAGAATATCATAAAAAAAATTTCCTACTCTATGTATGTTAAGCCTATGTAACGACCCAGCCGGTTGTTCCGTGAGATTTACCCCCTTTCCCCTACTTCTGCATTTGTTATATATCGCTATCCCATTTTTGATGTATTGGATCAGTTGGTTTGGGTCCGGAGTGGTTATGGTGAGAATTTAGGCATTTAGCCTTTTAAAGTAGCATAATAGTTGAGAGAGTCAACTAAGAGTTGACTTATTGATAAACGAACTCTTAATGTGGATTTTATGGATCGGATAGATTCGGTAAGGAGTGTGTTCAGAATATTTTTGTGATGTCCGGTGTAGAATTAGGCTTTAATTGGCGAAAGTTAGTTTTTGGCGATTTCTGGTAAGCAGTGGAAAATAGCTATCGGGGTCGGAATGGAATTCCGGAAGTTGAAACAGGTTTGTAATGTCGTTTTGGACACGTCTGCTAAATTTCAGGTCAATCGGAGGTGTTTTGGTTCGTTTCGGCAGAGTTGGCAAAACTTGGAAGCTGCAGGTGCGGAAATGGTCCGTTAAGTGAGATTCCGCAGGTGCGCACCTGGGACCGCAGGTGCAGGTCCGCAAGTGCGGCTAAAGGCCCGCAGGAGCGGAAATGACTGGCTGAAACAGTATATAAAGGCCGCGAAAATTCTCTTATTTTTCACCATTTTGCATGTGGGAGGATTCCTTTGAATGCGATTTGGAGAGGGAAACTCAAGATTCTTCAGCAAGTTACTAACATTGTTTCTATGCTATTTTGTTCGGATTAGGCTTTAAAATTTAAGGATTTGAGTAGGAAAAGGTTGGGAAGAAGGGGGTGGAGAATTGAAAATTCTTTTCCGGTTTTGGGTAGGCGATTGTGATGATTTTGGTATGAGTACAATCGTGGGAGGACGAGGTTTCTAGTGATATAAAAATTATCGAGTTCCGAGACGTGGGCCCAGGGCTCGGGTTTGGCCGTATTTCAAGATTTTTGTGTAATTTTATAGTTTTTGATTGTGTTGTGTTCCTTGGTTATAAATTGATAATGTTAAACTGGTTTTGGCTAGATTCGGCGCAATCGGGAGGCAATTCGAGGGGCAAGAGCATTGCGGATTAGTGTCGCGGCCCGGTAGAGGTAAGTAATGGTGATAATTTTTGTCCTGAGGGTATGGAACCCAGGACTAAATGTTTTCTCACTGATTTTAGAAAGGCGCACATATCGGATGACGAGTATGTGGCGCGCACTCATTTTTGGATTTGGACTAGGTCCTCTCCGCGACAACTAATGAGTTGCATATTTACTCAAAACTTTATGTTAAATAATGTTCTAAATAATTGTGAAATATTTGGGCTATAAGCCATGTTTGGGGCCTCGTGCCGATCTGTTTAGACTCCTTGGGGGATTTTTACTGATGTTCTCCTAACTATTTGTTGATGATTTCACTCAGCATCATTGTGCATACTATTTTCGAAACTCAACATGATTTACACCACTTTGAGATTTAAACTGATATTTTGGGTCGAGTACCCTGTTTTACTAATTTGCTCGAGGGGCCTTTCGAGTGGTTCTGTTGAGTGTGGCCGAGGGACAAGACTGATGGTCAGATGCTGAGTGTGGTCGGGGGCTATGAGTGATGGTGAGGTGCTGAGTGATATAAGCATTTGGGCTGAGGAGCCCCTCCGGAGTCTGTACACACCCCTAGTGAGTGCACCGAGTGCCGAGTGATGAGTGATGGGAGGTCGAGTGACGAGTGATTGTGAGGTGCCGAGTGACTGATTACGAGTGATGGTGAGGTATGCCCGAGGGGCTAATTATGACTGACTAAGAGGCATGCCCGAGGGGCTAATTATGGTACATGTTTTGCCCGAGGGGCTACTGATGATTTACTACTCTCACTTTGAGTTTTTGACATACGTTTTGCCCGAGGGGCCTCTATATGATTCATTTCATTTTTATATTAAAGATTTCGGTTGAATTTGTTGATAATATACATTATTTAAATGATTTTTCTGAAGATGATTTTAAGGCATGATGATTTCATATATCTATGTTAAAGTGTTGGAAAGCAAGGTCGTGCTTCTTGTGACTTGATGTCATTGATTTTATGTGTTTCCTTTCTACTTAGACTTGATTTATTTTCATTACTACTGAGTCAGCGCACTCACATTACTCCCTGCACCTCTCTGTGCAGATTCAGGAGCAGATATCGAGCATTAGCCTTTATTCCGCAGCGGAGCCGGATTGTGGGATATAGAGGTAGCTGTTCCGCGTTCGCAGCATCTCTGTTTTCCCTTATTGTTGTATTTCGCTTTGACTCGGCGGTTTTGTATTATAATATAATAGTTTATTTTGGGGATGGCTGTATTCTATAATATTGGCCCATTGTATTAGGAAATTTTTTGTATATTTTTATGAAATGCTTGAAATTTGATTTGGATTTTTAAAGAAATGGTGAACATGTGGTTATTGGCTAGCCTAGTTTTACGACAGGCGCCATCACAGCCGGTTTAGAATCTGGAGTCGCGACAGCCTAAGCCCTTCTTTCAGTTTGGCATGGTCTCGTAATTACACGAGTTTGATAACGGAGCACAGAGAAAAATTCATATCCCGAAATTTACTTATATTTTTCTAGTTTTGTAAGTTACAATATTCTCTTTATCGAGACTTCATATTCATTTGAGTATTTCCTTCTTCGAGTCAAGAGAGTAGAGAGTTTATATATATATATATATAGTATTAAAGTGTTTTCATTATCGTCGAGCTACAATCGTTGGGCAGACCCCTATTGGGAAACCTCAGATCATATGGTAAGTTATATACTATGCCTACTATGGTCGAGTGCCTATGAGCGAGCCCAGTTCGTCGAGATACAGAGCCTAGTCTGGCCGAGTGCCTATGAGCAAACCTACTGCCGTAGAGCATATATATATATATATATATATATATATATATATATATATATATATATATAACGAGCCTTATAGGGACGGACGGCGATTTTACTTACTATATTGAGAGATTTGAGTCGGTATCATCAGGTAAACATATCTTCAGATTATCTTTGACTCCCAGTTACTTTCAGTTATTATATTATTAGCTCAGTTTCAGCTTTCAGTATATTGCCTTACATACTCGGTATATTATTTCGTACTGACGTCCCTTTTCCCGGGGGCGCTACATTTCATGCGTGCAGGTTCTGACAGATAGACGGGTAGAACTCCTCATTAAGTGTTCCCCGAGTTCAACTTGATCGGTAAGCTCGATTCCATTCGGAGATGTCGGGTCTAGAACCTTATGTATATCTTGTATATATATGTATATATGTTATGAGTAGGTCGGGGAGCTGTTCTGATCATAGTATATCCATTAGTAGAGGGTTTTAGAAAGTTTCTATCAGTTAGTGCAGTATGATGGGCTTTTAGGCCTTGTATATATATTTGGTTGGTTTGTTAGTTGTAGTAAGTACGAAGGCCTTGTCGGCTCAACTTTATACTGGTATATATTCAGCATTCGCAGTTGTCTTGCAATGTGGCCCATGGGAAAAGTATGATATCATAAGTTCAGAGCTCCTCGGTCGCAAGTTGGTACGCAAGTACAGGTAAGGCACTAGGTGCCGGTCTTCCCCCTAGGTTGAGGGCTTGACACCAAATCTCACACGGCTTACTACATCTATTATGATATCTTATTAAAATACGAGAATCCAACAGTCAACTCTGAATCACAAGTAGGATAATTCTCCTTATAATCACTTAATTGCCCAGAAACTCACCTCTTAACTTATTTAATAAACCATCGCCATATGAAACAAACTCTCCCTTCCCGCAGAAGACATCAATCTAAAGGTCGTGGTTAAAATAATTGAAAACTCTTCGAAACTAAATTACACATAACCAAGCTATCATAATTGAATCTCTCTAAATCAACCAAGTCTCGAAGACCGCAAAACTCAAAACCCCAACCGCAAAAAAGGACTCAAATTTTAACGACCATGCCGGTCGTTTTGAACGATTAGCCTTGTTTCCCCTATTTCTGCTTTATCATATATTTCTTAGCCTGTTTATGTTGTGTTGGGTCGGATGGTTTGAGTTCAGAGTGGTCGTTGTGAGAACAGAGGCACTTAGCCTCTTGAAGTAGCATAATAGTTGAAAAGACAAGCTGAGAGTTGACTTATTGGTAAACGACCTTGGAATGCGGATTTATGGTTCAGATAGCTTTGTTAGGTTATTTGAGACTTAGGAGTGTGTTCATATTGAAGTTTTGATGTCCGGTATAGAATTAGGCTTGTATTGGCGGAAGTTAGTTTTTGGCGATTTTCGGCCGGTAGTGGAAAATTGGCTATAGGGGTCGGAATGGAATTCCGACAGTTAGAGAAGGTTCGTAATGTCATTTGGGATATGTGTGCAAACATTCAGGTCAATCGGACGTGTTTTGTTGAGTTTTGGCATCATTGGCGAAATTTGAAAGTTTCAAAGTTTATAGGCTTAAATTTGATGTAATTTTGGTGTTTTTGTGTTGTTTTTGGTGTTTCTAAGGCTCGACTAAGTTTGAATGATGCTACGGGGTGTGTTGGTATGTTTGGTTGGGGCCCCAAGGGGCTCAGAATTGATTTCGGATGGTTGGCAGAGATTTGAACTTGGGAAATTTGCAGCAAATAGCTGCTGGTGTTAAGTTGTTGGTGTGGCCGCACCTGAGGATGGGCAGCCGCAGGTGCGAAGGTGCAGGCGCAGGCGCGAAAACAGGCTAGGCAGGAGGAGTCCGCAGGTGTGAAAAAGGGATCACATGTGCGAGAATTGGACTGTTAGTGGGTTGTCGCAGGTGCGCACCTGGGACCGCATGTGCGGGTCCGCAAGTGCGAGGAAAGGTCTGCAGGTGCGGATTTACTGGGCAGAACAGTATAAAAGAACTCCTCCGTGAAATTTTTGTTATTCTTCCATTGTTGCATGCGGGTGGAGCTTATTTGAGAGCAAATTGAAGAAGGTCTTCGAGGGTCTTCAGTGGAGGTATGTTTGCGGACTATATAACTCATTTCTATGATATTTTGTTTCGGATTAGGCTTGTAATTTGAAGAATTAAAGTGGAAAAGAAATTGGGAGAAATGGGGAGGGAGATTGAAAATTCTTTTGGTCATTTGAGTGGGCAATTGTGGTCCGGTTTTAGTGTTCTTGGTATGTATAGAATCGTGGGAGGACGAGGTTTCTAGTGATGTAAATTTTATCGAATTATGAGATATGGCCTCGGGGATCGGGTTTGGTTGAATTTCAATAATTGTGTTAAAAATTTATATCTTTCGATTGGGTTTTGTTCCATTAGCGTGTATTGATTATGTTAATCTGATTTTTGTTAGATTCGGAGCTTCTGGGAGCCGATTTGAGGGGCAAGCGCATCGTGGAGTAGCTTTTGGCCTGTTTTGAGGTAAGTAACTATTCTAACTCTAAACCTGAGGGTATAACACCCTGTTACAGTTATTGTGTTGATAAATGAGGTAACACAAATGCTAGGTGACGAGCGTGGGGGCGTGCACCGATAAGGATTGTGACTTGGTCCGCCCCGTAAGGACTATTAAGCCTCGTATTCGATTTGAAACCTTACGACATCTATGAGATGTATTGATTATCTGAAATAGTTGGCTAGCCTAGTTCCATGATAGATGCCATCACGACCGGCTTACTATTTGGGGTCGTGACAAGTTGGTATCAGAGCCTAGGTTACATAGGACTCAATGATCATGAGCAGGTTTAGTAGAGTCTTGCGGAGCGGTACTGAGATGTCTGTACTTATCTTCGAGAGGCTACAGAACCCGTAGGAACAATCTCATTTTTTTTTCTTGAATTCTATCGTGCCATTTGATAGATTCTGGAAATCTAAACTTCTGTTGTTTCATTATCTCACAGATGGTGAGGACTCGCGCCACCGACCAGGGTGATCAGCCACCGGCTAGACCAGGGGGGATCGAGGCCGTTATAGAGGTAGGGGCCAGCCCGTGCGGCATCCAAGGTAGTATCAGTTGATCCCCCTGCTATTCAGGATCAAGTTCCCGCTACAGATACTCCACTGGGATAGGCTCAGGCACCGACAGTGCCTATTGTTATTACAGGTCTTCAGAAGACCCTAGCTCAGATCTTGACGGTGTGTAACACCCTTGCTCAAGCAGTTGCCGCTACTTCTCAGCTCGGTAGAGGCAGTCAGACTTCAGTTTCCCGGACACCTGAGCATGCTACTCAGGGCCAGCAGACACCGGGGACGGTTCCAGCCCAGTCGATTGCTCCAGTTCAGGACTTCGTGGTCCCAGCTATGCCAGGTGATGAGCAGCGTAGGCTGGAGAGGTTTAGTAGACTATAGCCTCCTCAGTGGTGCTGAGGGCGAGGATGCCTATGGTTTTCTAGATAAGTGCCAAAGGATGCTGCGTACTGCTGGGATTTTTGAGACTAGTGGGGTCCAATTTGCTACTTTTTAGTTCTCTGGTGCTGCTTTCACATGGTGGGAATCTATTGAGAGGCGTAGGCCTGTTCGTTCAGCACCCCTTACTTGGCAGTAGTTCTCCACTATATTCTTAGAGAAGTATGTACCCAGTCTCACCGGGAGGAGTAACGCAGGCATTTTGAGTAGCTGCGTTAGGGAGACCTATCAGTGTTGGCTCGTCATGCAACAGAGTTTGTCCCTACTGACAGTTAGAGGATTAGGAGGTTTATAGATGGCCTTACTTATCATCTCCTCCTTTTCATGACTCTCGAGAGGGTATCATATGCTACATTTGGTAGGTTGTTGATATTGCTCGACATATTGAGTAGGTTCGTCGCAAGGAGCGGGTAGAGAGGGAGGCCAACAGGCCTCGTGGATCGGGTGGTTCTAGTTGTGCTTTTTCCAGGGGGCAGTTTCAGCATGGCAGGGGTCGTTCATTCAGGCCTCTTCGGTTTGGCCGCCCAGCATATAGTGGTCCATCTTTGGGGCATGGTCATCGCGGTTTTCAGCCAGGCCATTCTTCATTTGATGCCCATCCAGCCCACAGTACAGCTCGAGCACCATCTGCCCAGTGTTCTTCTATGCATGGTTCTCCTAGTGGCCATTATGGTGCCAGGGGTTCATTTCAGTCCCAGTCTCCATTTCCAGGAAGCTGTTATGAGTGTTGAGAGTTCGGGCATATGAGGAGGCCGTTTCCTCATCTTCTTAGAGGTCCATCTCAGATGAGGGTCCAGCCTTCGACTTCAGCTCGAGTTACTTCACCACCTACCCAAGCAGCCAAGGGTGGTAGTTAGTCAGTTGGAGGCGCCCTAGAGGGAAAGTTCTGGCAGGTAGAGGTCAGGCCCGTACGTATGCCTTTCTAACCAGGCATACATATTCCTATGTTTCTTCATATTTTTCCTATTTTTTGGATATGCGCCGTGAGTCTTTAGGTATATCTGTTCATGTGTCGACTCCGATGGGCGATACTATTATTGTGGACCGCGTGTATCGGTCGTGTGTGATATCTGTTGGGGGTCTGAAGACCCGAGTGGACCTACTGTTACTTAGCATGGTCGATTTTGATGTGTTATTAGCATGGACTGGTTACCTCTGTGTCATGCCGTTGAGTGTAGAGGTTCTTCTGATTATGTGCCTAGAAGGGTGATTTCCTACGTGAAGGCTTAGCGTATGGTTGAGAAGGGGTGTTTATCGTATCTGGTTCTTGTGAGGGATGTCAGTGGTGAGACTCCCGCTATTGATTCGGTTCCTGTTGTCCGTGACTTTCCGGACGTGTTTCCTGCAGACCTGCCAGGCATGCCGCCCGACAGGGACATTGATTTTGGTACTGACCTGGTGCGAGGCACTCAGCCTATTTCTATTCCACCTTATCGTATGCAACCAATGGAGCTAACACAATTAAAGGAGCAGCTTCAGGAACTCCTAAATAAGGGGTTCATTCGGCCTAGTGTGTCACCTTGGGGTGCACCGATGTTGTTTGTAAAGAAGAAGGATGGTTCTATGCGTATGTGTATTGATTATCGACAACTGAAAAGAGTTACAGTGAAAAACCGATATCCCTTGCCTCGTATAGATGACTTGTTTGATCAGTTGCAGGGTGCCAGAGTATTTTCTAAGATTAACTTGCGTTCCAGCTATCATCTGTTGAAGATTCGGGGGCCAGACATCCCGAAGACTGCTTTCAGGAATAGATACGGTCAATACGAGTTTCTGGTTATGTCATTCGAGCTGACCAATGCTCCAACAGCCTTTATGCACTAGATGCACAATGTATTCCGGCCTTATCTGGATTCTTTCGTCATCGTGTTCATTGATGATATCTTTGTGTATTCCCAATCTCGGGAATATCATGAGCAGAATTTGAGAGTTGCGCTTCAGACCTTGAGAGAGAAGAGATTGTATGCCAAATTTTTTAGGTGTGAGTTCTTGCTTGATTCAGTAGCATTCTTGGGGAACGTGGTGTCCAGTGAGGGTATTCAGGTTGGTCCAGAGAAGGTAGAGGTGGTGCGGAGTTGACCTAGACCGTCATCGGCTACTGAAATTCGTAGTTTCATTGGTTTGGCAGGGTACTACCGTCGTTTCGTATAGGGATTTTCATCTATTGCAGCACCTACGACAAGACTGACCCAGAAGGGTGCTTAGTTCAGGTGGACTGAGGAGTGTGAGAGGAACATTCAGAAGTTAAAGTCAGCTTTGACTATAGCTCTAGTATTTATTTTGCCTACGGGTTCAGGTTCTTATACAGTTTACTGTGATGCCTCGAGATTTTGACTTGGAGCGGTTTTGATGCAGGATGGTAGGGTGATTGCCTAAGCGTCCAGACAGTTGAAGGTGCACAAGAAGAATTATCTAGTGCATGATCCTTATCTAGCAGCTATTGTTCAGGCCTTGATGATTTGGCGTCATTATTTGTATGGAGTGCATTGTGAGATTTTCACTGATCACCGTAGTTTGCAGTATCTGCTTAACTAGAAGGATCTGAATTTGCGTCAAAGGAGGTGGTTGGAGCTTCTCCAAGATTGTGACCTCACTATCTTATATCATCCGGAGAAGGCCAATGTAGTGGCCGATGCCCTGAGTCATAGAGCGGAGAGTTTGGGGAGTTTAGCCTACCTTCCAGTAGTAAAGCGACCTTTAGCACTTGATGTTCAGGCCTTAGCAGGTCAATTGGTGAGATTGGATCTATCAGAGCCTCCGCAGGTATTAGATTGTGTAGCCTCCAAGTCTTCGCTTTATGATCTGATTAGAGCACGCCAGTATGATGATCCACATTTTCTTGTTCTTCGGGACAGGTCCGTCGCGGTGATTCCAGAGATGTGGTTATTGGTGATGATGGGGTCGTGAGGATGCAGGGGTAGATTTGCGTGTGCAATGTGCATGGGCTTGGAGATTTGATTCTAGCTGACGCCCATAGTTCACGGTATTCCATCCATCCGGGTGTCGTGAAGATGTATCAAGATCTGAGACAGCAATATCGGTGGAGGCAGATGAAGAGAGATATTGTTGAGTTTGTGGCTCGGTGTCTCAACTGTCAGCAGGTCAAGTATGAGCACCATAGGCCAAGTGGATTGCTTCAAAGATTTGATATTCCAGAGTGGACGTGGGAGCGAATCACCATGGACTTCGTAGTTGGACTCCCACAGACTTTGAGGAGGTTTGATGCTATATGGGTTATTGTGGATCGGCTGACCAAATCCGTGCACTTCATTCCTGCTGGTACTACTTATTCTTCGGAGTGGTTATCTTAGATTTATATTTGGGAGATTGTCCAATTGCATGGGGTTCCAATTTCTATTATTTCTCATAGAGGTACTCAGTTCACATCTCAGTTTTGGAGAGCCGTACAGAGAGAGTTGGGTACTCAGGTCGAGTTGAGCACAGCGTTTCATCCTTAGACCGATGGGCAGTCGGAGCGTACTATGCAGATTTTGGAGGATATGTTACGTGCATGTGTCATTAATTTTGGGGGTTCATAGGACCGGTTTCTGGCACTCGCGGAGTTTGCATATAATAATAGTTATCAGTCGAGTATCCAGATGGCTCCGTATGATGCTTTGTATGGTAGGAGGTGCAGATCTCTGATTGGTTGGTTTGAGTCAGGTGAGGCTATGCTATTGGGCACAGACCTGGTTCGGGATACGTTGGGTAAAGCGAAGTTGATACAGAAATGGCTTTGCACGGCGCAGTCTAGGCAGAAGAGCTATGCGGATCGGAAGGTCCGGGATATGTCTTTCATGGTTAGGGATAAGGTGTTGCTGAAGGTGTCACTTGTGAAGGGTGTTATTCGGTTCGGGAAGAGGGGAAAGCTGAGTCCAAGGTTCATTGGGCCATTTGAGGTGCTTCACAGGATTGGGGAGGTGGTTTATATACTTTCCTTGCCTTCTATCTTGTTGAGTTTACATCCGGTGTTCCATGTTTCGATGCTCCGGAAGTATGTTCGTGACCCATCTCATGTTTTGGACTTCAACATGGTTCAGCTCGAGGGTAATATGTCATATGAGGTAGGGGCAGTAACTATTTTGTCTCGTCAAGTCAAAACGATGAGGTCTAAGGATATAGCTTCAGTGAAGGTTCAGTGGAGAGGACATCCGGTGAAGGTTTCCACCTGGGAGACCGAGAGGGAGATGTGGGACAAATATCCTCACTTATTCGAGACTCCAGGTATGTTTCTAGACCCGTTCGAGGATGAATGTTTGTTTAAGAGAGGGAGGATGTAACAACCCGGCTGGTCATTTCGTGAGATTAGCCCCGTTTCCGCCATTTCTTCTTTATCATATATTGCTTAGCATGTTTATATTGTGTTGGGTCGGATAGTTTTAGTTCGGAGTGCTCGTGGTGAGAACAGAGGCACTTAGCCTCTTGAAGTAGCGTAATAGTTGAAAAGTCAAGTTGAGAGTTGACTTATTGGTAAATGACCTCGGAATGTGGATTATATGGTTCAGATAGCTTTGTTAGGTTATTTTGCACTTCGGAGTGTGTTCAGAATGATGTTTTGATGTCTGTTATAGAATTAGGCTTGTATTGGCAGAAGTTAGTTTTTGGCAATTTCCGATCGGCAGTGGAAAATAGGCTATAGGGGTCGGAATTCCATTCCGACAGTTGGAGCAGGTTCGTAATGTCATTTTGGATATGTGTGCAAACGTTCAGGTCAATTGGACGCGTTTCGGTTGGTTTCGGCATCATTGGCGAAATTTGAAATTTTCAAAGTTCATATGCTTGAATTTGATGTAATTTTTGTGTTTTCGTGCAGTTTTTGGTATTTCGAAGGCTCGACTAAGTTTGAATGATGCTATGGGGTGTGTTGGTATGTTTTGTTGGGGCCCCGAGGTGCTCGGGATTGATTTTGAATGGTTGGCGAAGGTTTAAACTTGGGAAATTTGTAGTAAATAGCTGCTAGTGTTAAGCTGCTGGTGTGGCTGCACCTGCGGATGGGCACCCGCAGGGGCAAAGGTCCAGGCGCACGTGCGAAAAGAGGCTAGGCAGGAGGAGTCTGCAAGTGCGAAGAGTTGGCCGCACATACGAAGCCGCATGTCCGGAAAAGGGACCGCATGTGCGAGAATTGCACTGTTAGTTGTTTTTCGCAGGTGCGCAGCTAAGACCACAGGTGCAGATTAACTAGGCAGAACAGTATAAAAGAATCCCTCCGCGAAATTTTGGTTATTCTTCCATTATTGCATGCGGGTGGAGCTTATTTGAGAGTAAATTGAAGAAGGTCTTCGAGGGTACTCTGTTGAGGTAAGTTCCCGGACTATATAACTCATTTCTATGCTATTTTGTTTCAGATTATGCTTGTAATTTGAAGAATTAATGCGGAAAAAAAGTTGGGAAAAATGGGGAGGAAGATTGGAAATTCTTTTGGTGATTTGAGTGGGCAATTGTGGTCCGATTTTAGTGTTCTTGGTATGTATAGAATCGTGGGAGGACGAGGTTTTTAGTGATGTAAATTTTATGGAATTCCGAGATGTGGTCCTGGGGCTCGGGTTTGGCCGAATTTCGAGAATTGTGTAAAATATTTATATCTTTCGATTGGGTTTTGTTCCATTAGCGTGTATTGATGATGATAATCTGATTTTGGTTATATTCGAAGCTTTTGGGAGCCGATTGAGGGGCAAGCGCATTCTGGAGTAGTGTTTGGGCTATTTTGAGGTAAGTAGCAATTGTAACTCTAAACTTGAGGGTATGGCACCCCATTATCTATTGTTGTGGTTATAAATGAGGTGACACACATGCTAGGTGACGAGCGCGGGGGCGTGCACCGATAGGGAATGGGACTTTATCCGCCCCATAGTGACTATTAAGCCACGTATTCGATTTGAAACCTTACCACATCCTGTCTTTCCAAAGATTATACTTGTTTATGGGTTGTGAGCCATGTTTGGGACCTTATTCCGACTTATTTAGACCCTCAGGGGGTACTTTTACACTATTCTACCACTATCCTGTTAGTAATTTGTAAACTCAGTCATGTTTCTTACTAGCTGTTATTTTCACTGTTATCACATTGCTTTGAAAACACTGAAATGTCTTTGGGGCTGAGCCCCGTGAGTTGAGATAAATTGCCCAATTGGCTTGTGAGGGTGACTGAGTCAGGCCGAGAGCTGAGTATGTGAGGATAGTTATGGATCCGGATGCATGCCACAACAGTATATATGTGTTAGGCCGAACGTCGGAAGGTGAGGATAGCTATGGATCGGGCTGCACGCCGCATCAATATATATGTGTTAGGCTGAGCATCGGGTATGTGAGGATAGTTATGGGACGGGCTGCATGCCGCAACAATATATGTGTTATAGACTATATGTGGGTCGGACAGCACGCCGCAGTAATGTAGATTATATATATATGGATCGGGCTACATGCCGTAACAGTATATCATATATATATGGATCGGGCTGCACGCCGCAACAATATACATATTGGATCAAGCTGCATGCCGCAACAGATATAGCGCTTGGGCTGAAGGAGCCCCTCCAGGAGTTTTAGTGTAATTTTTGACTTGAATTTCCGGGTTTTGGGAATATACAATGTGTAAAGAATTATTTATTTCAGAAACATATTAGATTCTATTTTTTATTGTTGATATTCCTGAATATTATTATTACCTAGTCCTTAAGACTAGGTGCCATCACGATACCGAACAGAGGAAAATTTGGGTCGTGACAGTTGCATAAATGAATGCTTTACTATTTTTTTGTTTACATGACAACAACTCAATTCAATAAATAACAATATTTTTTCAGTGAGCAACATGATCCTATGGACATATTGTGTGGTGTGGACCAGATTCAATTATAATACTATGCGGTGCTCGCACCCGATCACATCAATCAACATGCAAACTGTAACAACCAAATAAACAACTCATCAAGGTAACCATAAAAAATAAGGCAAAACGCATATATATAGCAACGACAAACAAGGCAGAAGGCATATACGTAATAGTAACAAACAAAGTAGAAGGCATATATATAATAGTAACAAACAAGGTAAAAGGCATATATGTAACCGTAAGAAAACAAGGTAGTATGGACAAGTATAATAGAAACAATCAAGCTAGAAGACAAATATGCAACAATAATAAACCAACAAGAAAGCATAGATGTGACATAAAAGTAGGAAACACAGATCTGATAGTAATAAACCAAGTAGGAAACATAGATGTAACAATTACAAACCAAGTATGTGTCACGACCCAAACTGATGGGCCGCGAAGGGCACCCGGTACCTTACTCAACCGAGTACCAACGTAACGTATCTTTCTTGTTAAATTCATAGTTAAGTGGGCCAGAAGGGTAGTCATGAGATAACCAGAGTAAACATGAACGAATATCCGACATAGAATAACCCAACCTGATGTAGAAACTCATACCCGTGACATACGGGCTTATAAGGCCAATGTGATCCATTATATACTTAAAATTTAGACCGACAAGGCCATACAAGTATCCATATACATGACATTTATCTACAAGCGTCTAAAATTTCATACTTATCATAAAGGTCAGGATAGAGCCTCGCCATACCAAAGAAGACATGTCTAAATAATACTGACCAAACAAGCAACTCCGGAGAAAATGGAGCGAACCAACATCTTCCGCTGATCTGATAGCCTACTTGGAGGATTCTCGGTCTGGCTATCGGGTCCTTCGGGCATAAAATGTTGCCTTCCAAAACAAAGGGGATTCCAGTACAAATAATGTATCGAGTATGTAAGGAATGAAAATAAGTAAATAATAGCACGAGAGAAACATTTGAGTAAAAGACTCGACATGTAAGTCTAAATAACTCTGTAAATCATGAAATACTCATAGTGTCATGCATATGCGTATGAATGTCATGTCGTGCATAGGTACACGTGTTCATAATATCATAAAGCCTCAGAGGGCATACCATCACATCATCTTGGCCATTGTGGGAAAATCATCAACGTATACCAGCTGATCAGGTGGTGGTGCGTATACCTCTGCAACCTTTTCCCATATCCCATATACATATATATATATATATACATATAAATATGTGTCTATAACGCACTCTGGTCATGGGTCAATGTACATGTATAAATGAATGCAATGCATGAGACGTACATCAATAAAATCTCTCGAAACGTCATAAGACCATTATGTCTCTAATTAATATCATGAAACAAACATTATCAGCTTACATATTTTCCGAGACCCATGAACAAATTATAGAATATTAGGACACATGGGGAATCAAGAACATAAGCGTCTCTAGCATTTCTATAAATATAGTCATTAATGGAAGTTGTGCATTTGCTCGTTTTGTTTGTATCGTATGGATCATGCCATAAAGAAAGAAGGGATAGCCTTAACATACCTTAGTCGTTTCTCTTGACAATCCTTCTAACACACGTCTTATGCCACAAATCGCGTAATAACGGATTGAAGTAGAGAAAAATCCGTATCATATTCTTGATAAATATTGCACTGTACTCCCTAAGAATCGCAAATTCTCACATTGCTAAGTCTTGTATGAACTTTTATAGTAAATCATGTTGTTATTATTTTGACAGAGTTTGATGAAGCTTCACCCATCACTTAGATGTAAATTTCTCCATTTGTTAATTAGAGAACCTCTTATGTCTTGCTGGTGTGGGCCCCACTTTGATAACATGACTAAGCCAAGAACTCCTCCAAAATATGCCACCTTGTCTTGTGAGATAAGAGTCACTATAAACGCCTTTTTGGGCAGCCACGTTTGAGGGGGGGGGGGGGGGGGGGGGGGGGGGGGGGCGGTAAAATTTATCAAGTTTATCCAAACTAATTTACCCCTTTCTTCAATTAACTTATTAATCCCCAACTAATCCAATAATTAACCAATTACCCACATAATTAAAAATTATCTCAAATTACCTAAAATGCTACTCACTTTTAACATACCTTATACACCTTACTATCATGGTCATGTGGTACTTTGTATGGCACTAGTCCATATATACTGGGTATTTTATCTCGGACCGTATTGTACTCCAAAATGTCAAACTTCGACGAAATGCATTTTCTTTGATTTACTTACTCTCTCACCTTCACAAATTTACCTATCGCCTATACGAAATAACATAATGCTTAAAATCTCAAAATAATTTTATTCCTTAACTTAAGTTGATTAACTTACGAAGAAACTTTAACGTACGAAAATACGGGATGTAACATGTGATTTTTGAACTTTCATTAATTTATTTACGGCTTACTTTCACGTATGAAAATATTGGTATAACATCATTCCCCACTTTGAAACATTCGTGCTTGAATGTTAACAGATGCACTTATTATTGGTATAACCCATAACTCTTGCGAATACTTTAGTACTCATCTTTCCACCTAGGAAACTATTCTATGAATGAACCCCAAACGCCATGGCATTCCCCTCTTTAGGCCTATTTCTCACACCACGAATCATTGTCACAATCCTTCCAATATTATAACTGTTGCTACCTTTTATCATGCAGCCTATACGACTCTAACTTTGTAAGTGCACTTATGCGACTCTTCTCTCCTTTTTCCTCCAACTGTTAGCCAAACTCTAGGCCTGATTTTTTAAACATACACAGGACTTGGAAAGATATCCCTCTGGGCATCTATAGGTATACCGGAGTTCTTTGCTCGGTACTTTCTTGAACTTACAAATATTGCTATATCTTGTTTCATAGACCTAGTTGTCTATCTGTATGACTTTACTGTATCTTCATAGGTCATACTATACCTTAACTCTTACTTCGATTTATTGTTGCTGAGGTCTTCTACCAAAGTCCAGGTTACTCTTGTTTCCTATCCTATATGCTTCCTCATAACTATTAATCTTAAGAATGGAATCCTTACCTCCTTTCATACGTTGGAACTTTATTAATTTTATTTATCGCTGATAACTTGACCTTTTATGTAACACTGCCGCTAGGACTCATTTATCATAGAGGACATCTGGATTAATTAGAGTTATCCACCTAGGGGCGATACTATATTTCCATAATTGTATTTCATAGCATCCCAATGTGATTCACTTACGTGGGTATATTAATCATGTACAGTTCTTGAAATCCCCCCTTTTTCTTCTTCTTCAAATCATTACTCAATCAGAGTCCCAAACGTCATTCCTTATCTATCACAATCACACCCTCATTCCACTTCCAGGGCATCATTCCATTCCTTTTAGGTGCTATTAGTCTTATATTCCTTTGATTTTATTCAGGCTATACTGAACTTTCTATAACTTAGAGAAACCATTAGCTCTCTTGTTTTCATGGGATTAATCTAGATAACTTATCCATTCTCGTAACCTTCTCACTTGCCTTTCCTTATCCTTACTCATGTCTTTCTAAAACCTTGTTACGCTACCATACTTTAGCTGGCGACCTACACATATATATTTATATTACTAGCAACCTTCCTTCAACTTTCTTGCACCATAGATTTCCCTCTGTTATTCTGGAACATCAAGCGAGACATCACATCGTCCCCTAATTCTTTCTTACTCTCTCAACTAAATCTCTTGGTACCTAGAAACCACAGGCTGGAAGATATGCCACTGACGACGATGCTATCGATACTGAATCTCAGCGCTTCTAGTCTTCTGTCCAAAATACGGATAATCCACAGCCTTCTGCATTTGAGTATCTCGTACGTTATTCATCTTTAACTTAATTACCTTAAAATCATTTATCACGTCTACTATCTCTTTCATGACCTCCCTTCCATATAGTTATAATTCACATCCACAACTTGAAGCTCTCTTACAATACTTGCACCTCTGGTACATACACAATCTGGTGGTAGCTCCATACTGACTTTTGTTTTCTTATGAGGTTGGTACTCTTCTCACTGACTGTATAGTAGGGCTGTTATGGAATACAGTGGTTTTGTTGTACTATCTCTGTTGTGCCTCTGATTTTACGGATGATCTTGCAATGTTCTCAATCACGATTTATATAATTGTCTGGGGACAATAATCAGACTCTTGATTTACTTGGTTGATGTATCTCTTTAGTTTCCTCTTACTTCTGATCAACCTTTATGTAGGCTTAAGCTATATTCCAATCTGCGGCTCATGGTATTTAGTTATTACTTTAGCAATTCATAGACGTTATGGAAAACCATGACACAATTTCCTAATGATTCAATCCATTATCTGTGACCTGGACCCAATTCCTTCCTTTAACTTATATCAGAGTATTCTATGACTGATCATTAACCGAATAATCCTTTCGTTCCATCTAAGCTTTCTTCAAACATAAGCAATTGTTTTTATAGGTCTTTTTTGCCCCTTGTTGCATGCATACTTAGCTTATCTTAGTTCCCACGCATGCCGGAATTTTTGTACAACTCATATGGCCTCGAATATTACTTTCAATTTTACTCCCTGTTCATTAACCACGGTAGGTGCCACTTTCTTTTGGAGTGCATATAATTTTGCAGGGAGACTGTTTTTACATGACCATTTCTCCTTCAAGTTACCATATTTGGGTTGAAGCCTTCTTCCTTATTTCCTCAGATAGTCTTTCATTGTAGTACTTAGGGATGACCCTTTGACTCTTGTAAAGTTGCGAGCTTATTACATCGTATACCCAATAAAATTTTTGATGTTCTTCTTCGCCTATAATTATTCGTAGTTACTTACCTCCACGCCCTAGTGCTTGTAGGGTTTCTTTTGAACTAAATTTTGATTTTCTTCCCAGTGGCACTCTATTTTATTCCCATAATACTCATATGGTACCTTTAACTACCCCAACTCCTATATGAATATTTCTAAAGTATTACAATGACATTACTGCGAGGCTAGATTAACTATATCGGGTTTTACTATGCTTATCTTGCACTTTCTGCTGACTCGTCTTTAACCTCCTGTTTAGCCATAACTATGCTTTTCCCGAACAAATTACTAACTACTCGTTGGCCCATCTCGTATCAATATTTACATAATTTTTCTTGGGTTATTTCCTTTGTCCTAAATTACGTCTCGCACTTGCTCCATATCTATCAATAACCTCCCAGATAGGGACCCTTACTTCCTTTCTTTGAAGTCATGTTTGCATAATGTTCTGGGACCGTAGCATATATGTAGGCTTTGAATAAGTGCAATCTCGTCCCTTTAATTTTTGTATCGCATTCTTCCTTTACCATTCCATACTTACTAGAACATCTTAACTCTGACTTAATGCAACATCACTCCATATCACCCCCCCCCCCTTTAGGGGAGTACTAAGATTTAGCGCTACGATGACCTATAGGTGTTTTAACGCTTAATCTTTGGCATAATTGCCTATCATTAATGACCCTTACCCATCTTGCGGTAATCCTTCTGTACCAAGGATAAAAAAATTCCATACTCACGAGGGTGACACCTAGTGTAACTGGCACACTTAGTCCCTTAAGCTTAACTTTGCTCACATTGCTTGATTTAGGGAAGCGTCTTCCTGAATGACCTTTAAAGATTATTCTTCTGTCTTCCATTCTATTATCCCCGTAACGCAATCTCTGAGATTCTCGTGATGCTGACTATTATCAAGTCACTCAGTGCCTAATTCATGTTTAGCGTATCTTGTTCACTAGCCATACTGATTTCCATTACTTTGGGTCTAAATTTTCCTTCTAGTAATCACGTTAGAGTCACGAACTTATTTCTCAAATTCAGGACATGACTTTATGACCTATATTCTTTTGTTGGCTCAAGGCCTGTCACTTCTCGTATTTTCCTTCCCTTTTCTATAGACTCTGTAATACTGTCCTTTTTTTTATTTACCATTGTCATCCATGTACCACATTTTACTTTCAATGCTTCATTAACTCTCTTTGTATTTCCCTGCTAACATTTTTGTCTATCACTTTATTCTGAAAAGTCGAACAAGACATTCTTTTGCTCTTAGCTCCCCTTCCTCCATCTACTGGCTCTTCGGGTTTCCTAACATTCTTTCTCTACTAGGGATGGGAGCCATAATAAGATAATATTTATCTCTTCCAGGCTTCTAGTGCCTATCTTTGTAGTACTCATATATGGTTGTACTATTTTAGAGTGCACAATCTGGGTGTCTCACAAGGAGATCTATTAGCACATGTGCAATATCCTTTGGAATGTCAACTAACGCAAACAATCCATCCACCATGTTGGGTTACTCTAATGCCAGCCAGATCCCGATATTTTGTCCTTCTCTTAAATCAAACTTGTTAGCTCCCATGGGGCATAACTTAGATAGGTGTGGCTAGTTGTACATACCTCATTTATTGTTGAGGGTAACTTAAAATTCTCATATTTCTCTGCTTGAATTTTAAATACTGTTAATCTTCGTTAACTAGGTACCCCATACCCTTCCCACTTTGCTTCTTTTACTTGTTGAAGCTTGTATCTACCTTCTGAGTCTCTTATTCCTTTTTACCGTAGGGGTGGATATTTAGTCTTTCCATTTTGATCCTTGTCAAGAAGCTTACATATATTACTACTCACATGATCTACAGAGAACCTCACATCTACTTATCATAAGCATGATGCAAAATCGAGCTCCTCTGACACAACTCTTCCACAACCGCATTCAATCCCTTACCAACAATCTTTATATATGTAGGCATCGTCGTATTATGAATAAGACGGAATTTAGGAAATTGAGTTCTTACAACAGAGTTCTACCACATGATCTAGAGTGATAAGAATGAGTGACAGTCCTAAGTGCCCTGTAACCTCCTTCTTATAAGTGTCGTGCACAACACACCCATAAAAAAGACTCTACTACATACGGGTTGTAGATACTCTAGGACAGAACTGCTCTAATACCAATTCTGTCACGACCTAAACCGATGAGCCGCGACGAGCACCCGATACCTTCCTTAACTGGGTACCAACGTAACGTATCTTTTTTATTACATAATCATAAGTAAGTGGACCAGAAAGGGCTTCATGAGATACAAGAGAAATTATGAGGGAATACCCGACATAAAAAACCCAACCTGATATAGAAACTCATATATGTGATATCCAGGCCTATAAGGCCAATGTGATCCATATACTTAAAACGGCAAAGGGTCTGATCTGCCTCCCTACTATCATCAATAGTTTAGAAGAGTCCTCCATTATACTATTAGGACATCCCAACCCCTGACGTTATACTATTATACGTATATGCCCTTATTTTAACGGAAGGGCCACGTGGCAGGCATAAAACCATCCGGGTAATTTATTACCGGTCTGACCCAACCAATTACCCAATTAACAAACCCGCCGCTAATGCCACTAGCTCATCAAGTGACTTAACAACCCAAATAGCTCATTACCAATATCTTCACCGGCGTGCCAATCTCCAGTAACGAACAAGCAAGAAAGCAGCAAAGAAGATAAAGAGGACATTTTTTAAGACGACGATGATGAATTTGGCAGTTCTAGTATGGGATTAGATAACATGGAACCTGCCAATTTATCCCGAACAACCATAAATTTTTGCTTTTCGACTGAATTAGACACCTCTAAATACGGTGGAATTCACCAATCCAAGAGTTTATCTCCGAGCTTCTAACTATTGTAAAATCAAAGTTCAAACATTAATGTTTTATTTTTCAACTGCTACTGAAATTTTCTATTTTTTAATATATGAAATTAGATGATTTATCGGATCAACATCATCTTGATTTCGACCTTTATTATTTTCATTTGTAATGATCTGAATAACTTGAAATTTGATTTACTTATTTAAGAAAGTTGAGTTAATTAAAATTATAATTACCTTATTTTATCAAACATTTAGGAAGATGACTGTTAATTCTGGGGTTTCCGTATATTTTAGGGTAAGTGGGTTTTAATTGGGTCGGGTTGTGGGTTTAAGTTAGTAGTGAATTGGGTAAGAAAATAAAATGGGGTGTTTTAATCAGGTGCTTCCATGTGGCACTCCATCCAAATTAAGGGTATTATTGTTACAAAGTATGATAGTAAAGGTATAGATAACCCAATAGTATAACGAAGGGTAATATTAGACAATATTTGAAAGTACAGGGGTATATTTGACCCTTTTCCGTACTTAAAATATAGACCGACAAGACAATATAAGTATCCGTATATATGACATCTGTCTACAAGACTCTAAAAGTACATACTTATTATAAAGGTCGGGACAGAGCCCTTGTCACGCCCCGAAATCCCACCATCGGGCCATGATGGCGTTTAACGTTGAACCCCCTAGACAAGCCAACGTGTATAGATAAACTAGCATATTAACTTCAATTTAATAGGATAAACTAAACAATTCACAATTTAATAGCGGAAATAAATATGGTTTCAAGCTAAATAAGGACAACATAATACAACAACGCGTAAATTTTCCGAAAACCTGGAGTCACAAACTCATGAACTGTCTGTAAGAGTGCTAAATACAAGTCAGAAAAGAGAATACATAGTTGTCTCTGAAACTAAAGGAAAAAACAAGACAAAAGTGAAGACAAAGGGATGGAAGAGACGCCAAGGCCCACGAATGCCAGCGGGTATACCTTGAAGCCTCTAGGATAAGCTGCAAGACACTCCCACTAATGATGTCTTATGGGTCCGGCTGCGTAATATGCACAACATAAGGAAGTGCAGGTGTAGCATCAGTACAACCGACCCCATGTACTGAGTAAGTGCCAAGCCTAACCTCAGCGAAGTAGTGACGAGGTTAAGACACGACAACAAAATGTACCTGTGCNATATATATATATATATATATATATATATATATATATATATATATATATAAACAACGGAAAAAGAAATACAGGAAGTAATCCATCAATAAGGGGAGGGGAACATGTTGTGGGGAGATACCACTTTCATATAAGAAATCTTAAACAAATAAAGGAACAACAAGGTCACAATAGCAATAAGGACAAGAAATCACAAGCTTGCACGGCATCACACTTCGTGCTTTTACTCTCGTCCTCACTAAGCAATGTATAATGTAATCAATGAAAATCATGGCACGGCATCACCCTTCGTGCTTTTACTCTCTTTCCTCACAGTATAATCAATAAATATCAGTACGGAATGGTACATTGTACAACACAGCATCACCCTTCGTGCTTTACACTCTTTCCTCGCAGTATAATCAATGAATATCGGTATGGAATGGTACATCGTACGGCACGGCATCACCCTTCGTGCTTTACACTCTTTCCTCGCAGTATAATCAATGAATATCGGTATGGAATGGTACATCGTACGGCACGGCATCACCCTTCGTGCTTTACACTCTTTCCTCATAACACCAAACAATGCACGTCATCACCCTTCGTGTTTTAATAGTCTTCCTCACCCGAACAAAAATCACAAACAAGGGCAAGGGAGTAAATATAATAGAAATAGAAATCCCGACAAGGGAACAATAACACTAATCTCAACATCCCAGAAATTGAGACAATATCAAACAATGCACGGCATCACCCTTCGTGCTTTACTCTCATTCCCGCCAAGACAAGTGCACGACATCACCCTTCGTGCTTTACTCTCATACTCACCAAAACAAGTGCACGGCATCACCCTTCATACTTTAACACTCTTCCTCACCCAAATAACAATCACAAACAACGGGCAAGGAGTAAATAGAAGAGAAATAGGAATCCCGGCAAGGGAACAATAATTAAACAATTCAATCCATGCAAGGGAACATCAATTAAGAATTAAATCCCGGCAAGGAAACATCAATTAACAATTAAATCCCAGCAAGGGAACAATACAACGATGACCCCGCAAGGGAACAATACAACGATGACCCGGCAAGGGTATATTTCAATAACTCTTTCTCTTTCGTTCACATTCATTTCCATGATTTATTTTATCACTTGAGCCAATGCTCCAAAGGATGTAATTATCTCATATTCCTTCATCATTTGTTTTACAATTTGAGCCAATGCTCGAAAAGATGTGATTATCTCATATTTCTTCATTATTCGTTTCACAATTTGAGCCAATGCTCCAAAGATGTAATTATCTCATTTCTCTTCATCATTCATGTTACAATTTGAGCCAATGCTCGAAAAGATGTGATTATCTCATATTTCTTCATTATTCGTTTCACAATTTGAGCCAATGCTCCAAAGATGTAATTATCTCATTTCTCTTCATCATTCATGTTACAATTTGAGCCAATGCTCCTCGAAGTTTTAAAGATCACAATTCTCTTCACATGCTCTTAACAACATATAGAAATCATCAATTAAGCATGGAAGTTACAACAAAATCGGAATATTCGCAATAGTAAGACTGACGGTCATGCTAGACACCAATGTATAGATACTCGTCATCGTGCCTATACATCGTACTATATAATTAGAAAGTGGCAAACAAGACTCAACTCATATTCCCTTAAGCTAAGGTTAGACCAAACACTTACCTCGGGTCGAAAATATAGCAATCAACCTTCTAACACCGCCTTTCATTTAGAATTCAACTCCGGAATGGTATAATCTAGGCATAATCAACTCAAGTATATCAATAAGGATTCTATAATTCAATTACATAGCCTAATTACCCATCTCCATGCATTCTTTCGAAATAACAAAATTTGACCCCGGCCCGCTTGGTCCACACACGAGGCTCGGACCAAAACCACGTCACCCATTCACCCACGAGCCCGAATATATAATTTGTTTTCAAAATCGACCCCAAAACGAAGTCTAAATCAAGAAAACTAAAAAGGGCCTAACTCTACCCAAATTCCCAATTTTCTACTATAATTTGCATGTTTTAATCTTAGGAATTCATTAGATAGAGATGAAAAATGAAGGGAACAAGTTAAAATTTACTAACCCAAGAAGTTTTGGTGAAGGATGGCTTCAATGGATGCCTAAGGACCTTGGAGAAGAGAGAGTTCATGAAAACTTACGAAGAATGCCGAAGCTACTGTTATGGAAATATTTATATACCACTGGGCAAAATTGCCCTTCGCGTTTGCGGAAGGGAGGTCGCGTTCGCGAAGGGTAGACTTGAGAGACCATCGCGTTCGCTGAAGGGAAAACGCGGATGCGAAGAGTAAAAAGACTAGGGTCAAGAAATTGGCTAACACGAACGCGTGGGACATCACACGAACGCGATGAAGAAGACCTGCAAAGCTACGCAAACGCGGTCAAATGTATGCGAACACGAAGAGGAAAAGAGGGATAAGCCCTCAGGGTCAAATAACCTTATGTGATCGCGAGGGAATGATTGCGAACGCGATGAAGGAAAAGCCTAAAGCTTCGCGAACGCAGAAGAGCTGTCGCGAACGCGAAGAACAAATGGACCTGCAACTACTAAAGCCAAAAACCAGCAATTTTCCTAAGTTCAAAATCACTCCGAGACACCTCCGAAACACTATCAAGCCCTCGGGGATCCTAACGAATAACATGCACTAACTCAACAACATCCTACGAACATAACTATGCGATCAAATTGCCAATATAACATTAAAAACAACGAATTAAGCCTCAGTCCGAAACCTGTCAAACGACGTCCAATTTCAACCAAACTTCACAGAATTATCTTATACCACATATAAGACTTGTACCGGGAGACGGAACCAAAATACGAGCTCGATACCAACACATTCTAACCAATTTCCATTTCACTTTTCTTTATAAATTTAAGAAAAAAGAATTTCACTCAAAAATTCATTTCTCAGGCTTGGGACCTTGGAATTCGATTCCGGGAATATGCCCAAGTCCCATATTTTCCTACGAACCCTCCGGGACCGTCAAATCACGGGTCCGGATCCGTTTACCTAAAATCTTGACCGAAGTCAAATTTATTCATTTCAACATCAAATCTTAGAATTTTTCATAGAATTTAATATTTAAGCGTTCCGGTTACGTGCCCGAACTGCGCACGCAAGTCGAGGCAACCCTAAATGAGGTTTTCAAGGCCTCAGAGACACAGATTTCATTTAGAATCAGGTGATGGTCTTTGGGTCATCACATTCTCCACCTCTAAAACAACCATTCATCATCGAAAGGACAAACGAAATACGTACCTGAGTCGGGAAATAAATGAGGGTAACGGCTCCGCATATCGGACTCGGACTCCCAGGTCGATGCCTCGGGAGGCTGACCTCTCCACTAAACACGAACAGAAGGGAAACCCTTGGATCTAAACTGATGAACCTGTCGATCTAGAATAGCTACCGACCCCTCCTCATAAGATAAGTCCTTGTCCAACGGGACAGTGCTGGAATCTAACACGTGGGCTGGATCGCCGCGATACCTCCGAAGCACGGACACATGAAAAACTGGATGTACGACTGATAAGCTAGGTGGAAATGCAAATCTATAGGCCACCTCTCCCACTCGATCAAGAATCTCAAACGGACCAATGAATCTAGGGCTAAGCTTTCCCTACTTCCCAAATATCATCACGCCCTTCATAGGCGACACTCGGAGCAATACTCGCTCACCAACCATAAAAGCCACATCTCGAACCTTGCGATCTACATAACTCTTTTACTTGGATTGAGCTGTATGAAACCTATCCTGAATGATCCTGACCTTGTCCTACGCCTCCTGAACCAAATCTGTACCCAACAACTGAGCCTCTCCCGGCTCAAACCATCCAACCTGAGATCGACACCACGTACCATATAAAGCCTCATATGGAGCCATCTAGATACTCGACTGGTAGTTGTTGTTGCAGGAAAACTTTGCTAAAGGCAAGAACTGATCCCATGACCCTCCAAAGTCAATAACACAAGCTCGGAGCATATCCTCCAATATCTGAATAGTCCGCTCGGACTGGCCATCCGTCCGAAGATGAAATTTTGTGCTCAACTCCACCTGGGTGCCTAACTCTCGCTGAACTACCCTCCAGAAACGCGAGGTAAACTGCGCGCCCCGGTCCGAAATGATAGATACCGGCACACCATGAAGGTGAACAATCTCCCGGATATAGATCTCAGATAACCTCTCAGATGAATAGGAGATTTCCACAGGAATGAAATACGCTGACTTGGTAAGCCTATCAAAAATACCAGAACTACATCGAACTTCTTCAGGGTCAACAAAAGTCTAGTAACGAAGTCCATAGTGAACCTCTCCCACTTCAACTCGGGAAGCTCTATCCTCTGAAATAAACCATCAGGCCTCTGATGATCATACTTAACCTGTTGAATTCAAACACCGCGCTCCATATGCCACAATATCCTTCTTCATTCTTCGCCACCAATAATGCTGCCGCAAATCCTGATACATCTTCGCGGCGCCCGGATTAATAGAGTATCGGGAACTATGGGCCTCTTCTAAAATCAAGTCTCGAATGCCATCAACATTGGGCACACAAACTCGCCCCTGAAATCTCAAAACACCATCATCATCTAAGGTAACCTACTTGGCGCCTCCGCGCTGCACAATGTCTCTAAGGACACACAAATGGGGATCATCAAATTGCCGATCACGGATACGCTCCAATAATGATGAACGAGCAACCGTACAAGCCAACAATCGACTAGGCTTAGAAATATCTAACCTCAAAATCAATTGGCCAAAGCCTGAACATCCAAAGCAAGCGCCTCTGACTGACCGGAATAAAACCAAGACTGCTAATACTAGCTAACTTCCTACTCAAAGGATCGGCCACGATATTGGCCTTCTCCGGGTGATATAAGATGGTAATATCATAATACTTCAACAAATCCAACCACCTCATCTACCTAAAATTCAAATCTTTTTGCTTGAACAAGTACTGAAGACTCTTATGATCTATGAACACCTCACACACCACGCCATACAAATAGTGCCTCCAAATCTTCAATGCGTGGACAATGGCTACCAACTCCAAATCATGCACTGGATAGTTCTTCTCATGAATCTTCAACTGCCTCGAAGCGTAAGCAATGACCTTGCCATCCTGCATCAAGACTGAACCAAGCCCAATACAGGAAGCATCGCAATAGACTGTAGACGGCCCTGAACCTGTGGGCAAAACCAATACCGGTGATGTAGTCAGAGCTTTCTTGAGCCTCCCAAAACTTGCCTCACACTCGTCCGACCATCTTCACTGGGCACCCTTCTTGGTCAACCTTGTCATCGGGGCTGTAATAGATGAGAACCCTTCCACGAACAGACAATAATAGCCTGCCAATCCCAACAAACTCCGAATCTCTGTAGCTAATGTTGGTCTAGGCCAGTTCTTGACTGCCTCAATCTTCTTCGAGTCAACCTGAATACCTTCTGCTGATGCGACATGATCCAGGAATGCAACTTAACTCAACCAGAACTCACACTTCGAAAAATTTGCATATAGCTGACTATCCTTCAGAGTTTGAAAAACCACTATGAGATGCTGCTCGTGCTTCTCCTGGCTGCGATAGTATGTCAATATATTATCAATGAAGACTATCACAAATGAGTCCAGATAAAGCCTGAACACTCGGTTCATAAAATCCATAAAATCTTCTAGAGCATTTGTCAACCCAAACGACATGACTAAAAACTCGTAATGCCCGTACCGAGTGCAGAAAGCTATCTCAGGGACATCGGATGCCCTAATCCTCAACTGATGGTAGCCATATATCAAGTCCATCTTTGAAAATACCTTAGCACCCTAAAACTGATAGAACAAATCATCAATCCTCGGTAGTGGATACTTTTTCTTGATTGTAACCTTGTTCAATTGCCGGTAATCAATGCACATCCTCACCGAACCATCATTTTTTTTCACAAACAGCACTGGAGCACCCCATGGAGAAATATTGGGCCTAATGAATATCTTCCCAAGCATATCCTGCAACTGTTCCTTCAACTCTTTCAACTCTGGCGGGGCCATGCGATACGGCGGAATAGAAATGGGCTGGGTGCCCGGAGCCAGATCAATACAGAAACCAATGTCCCTGTCGGCTGGCATCCCCGGCAGGTCTGAAGGGAAGACCTTAGGAAACTCACGAACCACGGGTACCAAAATCAATAGAGGGAACCTCAACACTGGAATCGCGCATATAAGCAAAATAAGACAAACACCCTTTCTCGACCATACGCCGAGACTTCACGTACGAAATAAAACTGCGGGTAGAATGACCAGGAGTTCCTTTCCACTCCAAACGAGGCAAATCTGGTAAATCTAAGGTCGCCATCTTGGCATGGAAATCCAAGATAACATGATATGGGGATAACCAGTCCATCCCCAATATAACATCAAAGTCGACCATACATAAAAGCAACAAATCAACACGGGTCTCAAGACCCCAAATCGCAACAACACATGAACGATGGACTAGATCGACCACGATAGAATCACCCACCGGTGTAAATACATAAACAAGAACACTCAGTGGATCACTAGGCATGACCAGGTATGGTGAAAAATAAGTGGACACATACGAATACGTAGACCCTAGATCAAATAGCACTGAAGCATCTCTTTCACAAACCCGAATAGTACCCGTAATGACTGCATCTCAAGACTCAGCCTCTGGCCTGGCTGGAAGAGCATAACATCGGGGCTGGGCCCCACCACCCTGAACCATATCTCTAGGACGGCCGGCTGCTGGCTGGCCTCCACCTTTGGCGCCCTGAGCTCCACCTCTATGACTTCTACCTAAACTTTTAGCACCTCTATTCCTAACTTGGGGGCAAAACCTGGAAATGTGCCCCAAACCACAGCAAGTATAACAAGGCTTCTGCTCATGTGACTGCTGACTCTGGAACTGGCCCTATCGAGTCTGATAACCACCCTGGAAATTCTGAAGCGGCGGTGCACCGATAGGTGCTGGTGGCGCAATGTAAGGTTGTTGATCAGAATAGTGCTTATGATAACCACGACCACCTGTAGTACCATGGGAAACCTGGAGAGCTGACTGAAAGGTCTGGGAGGATGACTTGTGCCTGATGAATCCCTGCCCCCAGATGAGGCTCCACTAAAACGACCGAAATGTCGGGGCCTCTTGTCAGCCCCTGACCACCACCCTGTGATAAAATCATCTCAATCCTCCTGGCCACATTGGCCGCATCCTGGAATGATATATCTGTACCTGACTCTCTAGCCATCTGAAGTCTGATAGGCTGGACCAATCCCTCGATAAACCTCTGAACCCTCTCCCGATTAGTGGGAAGTATCATAAGAGCATGTTGGGCTAGAGTGATGAACCCAGTCTCGTACTGAGTGACTAACATGGATCCCTGATGGAGACGCTCAAACTGCCTCTGAAGGTCCTCTCTCTGAGTAATGGGAAGGAACTTCCCTATAAATACCCTTGAGAATTGACTCCAAGTCAAAGGTGCAGATCCAGCTGGTCTGGCTAAGCAATAGTCTCTCAACCAACTCTTGGTTGCGCCCGATAAACGAAAAGTAGTGAAGTCAACCCCGTTCGACTCCACTATGCCCATATTCCGAATAACCTCATGGCAGCTGTCAAAATAATCCTGGGGGTCCTCTGATAGTGAACCAGCAGTGAAAAACTTAGTGAACATTTCCGGTCTCCACAAAGCATCTACTGACATAGCTGCTCCCTCTGCTACCGGTCCTGCAATACCCTACTGAGCTACTCCGGTTGGCTCAGGTGCCGGAGTCTGAAACTGTAGAGCTAGCTGCTCTGGCACACGGGCGGTAAGAGTCTGGGGACCTCCCCCATCCTGAGAGATTGCTGGTGTTGTAGGAGAAGACCCGCATGTGCTACACTCTGCATGAGTCCGACTAGACGGACAAGGGCGTCCTAAAGCACTGGGGTAGCTATGAACCCCTCTGGGACCTGAGCTTGTCCAACTGGGACTGCTGGAATTGGGACCTCCTCGTCAGACTCGACCTGAGGGTCCTCCAATGGGGATGCTGCTCTAGGCTAAGCCTGGCCCCGGCCCCAGCCTCAGCCTCGAGCACGACCTCGTCCTCGACCTCGACGTTGAGTAGGAGTTGTATCATGAGTGTCAGGGTTCTGGGCGGAACCAAGGGAAGCATGCGTCCTCGCCATCTGCGAGAGAATAGAATAGAAACTCGATCAGTACTCAAAATTCATAGCGCACGACAGAGAAGAAAAGAAATATGGAGTCATCTTAACTTCGCAGCCTCTGGGGGATAAATACAGACGTCTCTGTACCGATCCCTCAGACTCTACCAAGTTGTCCATGAGTTGTGAGACCTAAGTAACCTAGTGCTTGGATACCAACTTGTCACGCCCCGAAATCTACCATTGGGCCGTGATGGCATCTAACGTTGAACCCACTAGACAAGCCAACGTGCATAGATAAACTAGCATATTAACATCAATTTAATAGGATAAACTAAACGGTAGACAATTTAACGGCAGAAATAAATATGGTTTCAAGCTAAATAAGGACAACATAATACAACAACGCATAAATTTTCCCAAAACCTGGAGTCACAAACTCACGAACTGTCTGTAAGAGTGCTAAATACAAGCCTGGAAAGACAATACATAGTTTTCTCTGAAACTAGAGGAAAAAACAAGACAGAAGTGAAGACAAAGGGATGGAAGTGACGCCAAGGCCCATGAACGCCAGCAGGTATACCTTGAAGCCTCTAGGATAAGCTGGAAGACACTCCCACTAATGATGTCTTCTGGGTCCGGCTACATAATTTGCACAATATAAAGAAGTGCAGGTGTAGCATCAGTACAACCGACCCCATGTACTGAGTAAGTGCCTAGCCTAACCTCGGCGAAGTAGTGACGAGGCTAAGACATGAGAACAAAATGTACCTGTGTAGTTCGAATATATATATATAAACAATGGAAAAGAAATATAGGAAGTAATCCATCAATAAGGGGAGGGGAACATGCTGTGAGGAGATAACAGTTTCATATAAGAAATCTTAAACAAAGAAAGGAACAACAAGGTCAGAAGAGCAATAAGGACAAGAATCACAAGCTTGCACGGCATCACCCTTCGTGCTTTTACTCTCGTCATCACTATGTAATGTATAATGCAATAAATGTAAATCATGGCACGGAATCACCCATCATGGTTTTACTCTCTTTCCTCATAGTATAGTCAGTAAATATCGGTACGGAATGGTACATCGTACGACACGGCATCACCCTTCGTGCTTTACACTCCTTACTCACAGCATCAAACAATGCACGTCATCACCCTTCGTGCTTTAATACTCTTCCTCACCCAAACAACAATCATAAACAAGGGCAAGGGATTAAACAGAATAGAAATAGAAATCCCGGAAAGGGAACAATAACAGTAATCTCAACATCCCAGCAAGGGAGCATCAATTAACAATTAAATCTCGGCAAGGAGACATCAATTAAACAATTAAATCCCAGCAAGGGAGACAATATCAAACAATGCACGGCATCACCCTTCGTGCTTTACTCTCATACTCACCAAAACAAGTGCACAACATCACCCTTCATGCTTTAACATTCTTCCTCACCCAAACAACAATCACAAACAATGGGCAAGGGAGTAAACTGAAGAGAAATATGAATCCCGGCAAGGGAACAATAATTAAACAATTAAATCCAGGCAAGGGAACATCAATTAACAATTAAATCTCGGCAAGGAGACATCAATTAAACAATTAAATCCCAGCAAGGGAGCAATACAACAATGACCCGGCAAGGGAACAACACAACGATGACCCCGCAAGGGTATATTTCAATAACTCTTTCTCTTTCTTTCACTTTCATTTCCATGATTTATTCTATCACTGTAGCCAATGCTCCAAAGGATGTAATTATCTCATATTCCTTCATCATTTGTTTTACAATTTGAGCCAATGCTCCAAAAGATGTAATTATCTCATATTTCTTCATTATTCGTTTCACAATCTGAGCCAATGCTCCAAAGGTGTAATTATCTCACATCTCTTCACCATTAATGTTACAATTTGAGCCAATGCTCCTCGAAGTTTTAAAGATCACAATTCTCTTCACATGCTCTTTAAAACATATAGAAATCATCAATTAAGCATGGAAGTTACAACAAAATCAGAATATTCGCAATAATAAGAATCACGGTCATGCTAGACACCAATGTATAGATACTCGTCACCATGCTTATACATCGTACACTACAATTAGCAAGTAGCAAACAAGACTCAACTCCTATTCCCTAAATCTAAGGTTAGACCAAAACCTTTCCTCGGGTCGAAAATATAGCAATCAAGGATTCAATAATTCAATTACATAGCCTAATTACCCATCTCCATGCATTCTTTCGAAATAACAAAATTTGACCCCAGGCCCGCTTGGTCCAAACACGAGGCTCGGACCAAAACCACGTCACCCATTCACCCACGAGCCCGATACATAATTTGTTTTCAAATTCGACCCCAAAACGAGGTCTAAATCAAGAAAATTCAAAAGGGCCTAACTCTACCCAAATTCCCCATTTTCTACTCTAATTTGCATGTTTTAGGCTTAGGAATTCATTAGATATAGATGAAAAATGACGGAAAGCAGTTAAAATTTACTAACCCAAGAAGTTTTTTTGAAGGATGGCTTCAATGGATGCCTAAGGACCTTGGAGAAGAGAGAGTTCGTGAAAACTTATGAATAATCCCGAAGCTACTGTCTGGAAATATTCATATACCACTGGGAAAAATTTCCCTTCGTGTTCGCGGAAGGGAGGTCGCGTTCGCGAAGGGTAGACTTGACAGACCATCGCGTTAGCGGAAAGGGAAATGCGGACGCGAAGAGTAAAAAGGCCGGGGCTCCTAACAAATCACATGCACTAACTCAACAACATCCTATGAACTTAACCATCCGATCAAAACGCCGATATAACATCAAAACCAACGCATTAAGACTCAAAATCCATGAATTCTATCGAATTTCATAAAACATCAAAATTCCATTTTAAGTCTGAAACCCATCAAACGACGTCGAATTTCAACCAAACTTCACAGAATTATCTTAAACCACATATAAGACCTGTGCCGAGCGCCGAAGAAAAAATACGAGCCCGATACCAACACATTCTAACCAATTTCCATTTCACTTTTCTTTTTAAATTTCACAAAAACAATTTCACTCAAAAATTCATTTCTCGAGCTTGGGATCTCAGAATTTGATTCCGGGCATATGCCGAAGTCCCATATTTTCCTACGGAGTCTCGGGGGCCGTCAAATCACTGGTCCGTGTCCGTTTACCCAAAATCTTGACTGAAGACAAATTTATTCATTTCAATATCAAATCATAGCATTTTTCACACAATTTCATATTTAAGCTTTCCGACTACGTGCCTGGACTGTGCATGCAAATCGAGGCAACCCTAAATGAGGTTTTCAAGGCCTCAGAGACACATATTTCATTTATAAACAGGTGATGACATTTGGTTCGTTACACCCCTGCCATACCAAACAATACACGTCTAAATCATACTAACCAAATAAGCAACTGCGGAGCAAACAAAGCGCACCAATATCTTTCGCTGAGCTGATAGCCTAATTAGAGGACGCTCGACCGATCTATCGGGACCTGCTGGCATGAAACGAAGAATCCCTGAGCAAAAAGGAGGTCAGTACAAATAATGTACCGAGCATGTAGGGAATGAAATTAAGTAACTAATAGACATGACATAAACATGGAGTAACCGACTCGACATGTAAGTCTGAATAACTCTATAAATCATGAAATACTCATAGTGACATGCATATGCATATGAATGTCATGTCGTGCACAGGTACATGTGTTAATAACATCATCAAGCCTCTGAGGGCATACCATCACATCATCTTGGCCATTGTGGGAAAAATCATCAACGTATACCAGCTGATCAGGTGGTGGTGCGTATATAACTCTGTAACATTTTCCCATATCCCATATATATATATATATACGCGTATATACACAATCTGGCCGTGGGTCAATGTACATGTATAAATGAATGCAATGCATGAGACGTACATCAATAAAATCTCTCAGAATGTCATAAGACCATTATGTCTCTGATTAATATCATAAAATAAACATTATCAACTTATGTATTTTCTGAGACCCATGAACAAATGATAGAATAGTAGGACACATAGGGAATCAAGAACATAAGCATCTCTAGCATTTCTATGAATATAGACATTTATGGAAGTTGTGCATTTGCTCTTTTTGTTTGTATCGTATGGATCATGCCAAAAAAAAGGATATCATTAACATACCTGAGCCGATTCTCTTGACAATCCTTCCAACAAACGTCTTATGCGATAAATCACATAACGGCAGATCGGAGTAGAGAAAAATCCGTATGATATTCTTGCGAAAGATTGCACCATACTTACTAAGAATCGCACATTCTCACTTTGCTAAGTCTTATCCGAACATTTATAGAAAATCATGTTGCTATTATTTTGAAAGAGTTTGCAGAAGCTTCACCCATTACTTCGATGAAATTTGTCCATCTGTGAATTAGAGAAGCTCTTATGTCTTGGTGGTGTGGGCCCCACATTTATAAGATGATTATGCCAATAACTCCTCAAAAATATGCCACCTTGTCTTGTGAGCTAAGACTCACTATCAAGGCCTTTTTGGGCAGGCACGTTGGGGGGGGGGGGTTAAATTTATCAAGTTTATCCAAACTAATTCACCCCTTCTTCAATTAACTAATTAATTCCCCACTAATCCAATAATGAATCAACTACCCAAATAATTAAAAATTATCTCAAATTACTTAAAATACTACTCACTTTAACATACCTTATACACCTTACTATCATGGTCATGTGGTACTTTATACGACAGTAGTCCATATTTTACCTCGGGTCATATTTTACTCCGAAATGTCACACTTCGACTAAAATTCATTTTCTTCGATTGCTTACCCTATCACCTTCATGAATTTACTTATCACCTGTCTGAAATATCATAATGCTTACAATCTAAAAATAATCTTATTCCCGAACTTAAGCCGATTAACTTATGACGAAACTTTAATGTACAAAAATGCGGGATGTAATATCTCATTTCCGAGGTTTCATCAATTTATTTATTGCGTACTTTCACGCACGAAAATATGGGGTGTAACGGTAGGGAACATAGATGTGATACAAATAAACAAGTAAATTAGTATAGGTAGAATGCATCTATGTATCTAAGAAACAAATAAATAGAACGTAAAAGTCTAACTCCCATCTTCTCCGGATGGAGAAGACTAACGTGCCAATCTCATATCAAATCGTACGAAAATATCAATCGTTCTAATATCATATCAACCATATGAAAATACCCATCGAAGCCCAAATCATAATATTTAATATGAATAAAGAAGCTCAAGTGGCACAAGAATAACAGGTATGAATATGTGTTCGTGATATAAGGCATGATTATAATCAAGTCAAGTATATCAACAATTTCAAGAATAGTCCTTTCTGCTCATTAAAGATGTTGTACGCCTGACCTTGATTTATAGAATGTATAATTGTGCTGATAGAGTTTTAAAAGCGAATGAAATATAAGTCAAGAAGATCCCAAAGTTCAACAAGGCACAAAGAAGCATACACTCAACCCCGAGCACAGATAACCCCGTCACACGCATATACTCTCGTCACCTAATATATGCATCATCTCATCATGTAGCAAATAATATCATTTATTAGAAAAAATTCCTAAAACCAAATCTAGACAATATACTTATCTCATATCAGAATAAGTTCAATAAGCCATTACGACTTTCCTAAGAAATACTCCTCAAAACGACCAAAACCAAGTCAAATATCATTTAAAAAGTCAAATAATTGTAAAGAAAACATCTTCAATCAATAAAGCTTTAATATTTGATAAAACCCCCAAAATGAACAAAAAGCCAAGCGGGCCCACTTGGTCGAAATCCGAAGTCCATATTAAAGCTCGATGAATTATAATCCCACGAGTCCAAATATATAATTAGTTTCAAAATTCAACTTCAAATTGAGTTCCAAACCCCAAAAATTACCTCTCTTAAGTTCAAAACCAAAAAATCCAATTTTTACAATTTAAAATCCTAGATTTAGGGATAAAAATCTACGAGGAATCAAGATATAATATTAAAATTAAGTAAAATAGAACCTTTGAAGACAGAGTAAAAATTCCTCCAAAAATTGGCTCGTCACGAAGTCTAGTCTTAAAAATTGTGAAAATAGGGTCAAATCCCGATTTCCAACATTTAAATACCTCTGGCATCAGTGCATCACGATCGGGACACACACACCGCGTTCAAGAAGGACAAAGTCTATTGTTGTCGCGTTCGCGCTGAAACCCTCGCGTTCGTGATGGTTGTTCCCCACGTCGGCCTTTGCTTTCGTGACACAAAAGTCAATCCCTCGAAGACTGGCATTTGCGTCCTACCCTTTGCATTTGCAAAGTCTGAAATCCCCTCAGTCCCAAAAGCTCTCTACGAAGAAGAGACTAGCTTCGCACTCGCGAAATACTGCTGCATAATAGCATATATGTAGCTGCTATGTGGATCAAAATGGTGTGAAACTCATCAAAGGCCTTTAGAACCCCGCCAGCAATGACCCGGCCAGTCGTTCCGAGAGTTTAGTGATGCGAGGCTAGAATTCATGGTTTAACATCTTATATACCTTACATTTTATGTGCGTTAATGATAAAAATACACTTTTTAAGTGCGTAATGGAGTTTATTTTATGTGTAGGTGAATTGGAGATGGAAACCGATCTAAATGGATGCAAATACGCTTAAGAGGCGAAGAGGGAACACCCTGGCCTTATCCAGGCAGCCCCTGGAGTTAGGGGGACCTTAGATCCCAAACACAAGGCCCGCCCTGGCCTTAGGGGAGCGTTTGAGCCCAAACGCCCGGGTCCCTTGTTCCGGTCATTTCCGAGTTTTGACGAGTTTAAGTGTTTAACGGTTGGAATATGTTTATGGTTTGTCCTAAACATACAAATAGACCCCAAAAACACAACTAAGAGGACATTAGAAGAGATTAAAAGGGATTCGGACGGCAAGACATCAATTTGTACATATTTTCTTCATTAATTTGTAGTTTAATTATGCAAGTTATTTTAGATTTGATTCTTTTGAACATGTTTAGCTAACTTCTTTAATCTATGGTAGAACCTGTTGAGGGATGAACTTATTGTGTTATTAATATAATTCCGATTGGTTGATTAATCTCTATTTGTTCAACTACGTTCTTGTTGTAGTTAATTGAATGGCCATCAATTAGCTGTGCCTATTTATTATGTATCTACTTGAGAGAGAGTGCATATTTAGGTAGTTGTTTGAACAACATCACTCCCGGAGTATAGATGAAAGTCGCAGCCGAGGGTTTAGAGGTTGGATTAGAGATAACGATACCTCGGGTGCAATATAAAGTGAACTGTAATGCAATCTAGCTAGCGTAACTTGAGAGAGTGCGTCTAGTAAATTAATTTGATCACGCTCAACTATGTTTAATAAAAGACTAAGTGGGCGTTGCAAATATAATCCGGGGTATTATGCCCAGAGTCGATCCCACAGGGAATTTACGTATCAAGCAAGCTATTATAATACTCAATTGTCACTTGATGTTATTTAAATTACTAACACTAAAGATTAAAATTAAAGATTAAATTACTAATGCGTAAACAATTGTACCAAAGATCTAAGGTTATGGTTTCCCCCATCGGTGAATTTACTTCTCGGATACTTTGTATAGCTTGATTAGTTGTCTTTATCAATCATGAACACTCTATCTACCATAAATCTCTCTCAAGTAATTATGATAATTTACTAGACGCACTTTCTCAAGGTACGCTAGCTAGATTGAATTATAGTTCACTTTAGATTGTACCCGAGGTATAGTTATCTCTAATCCAACCTCTAAACTCTCGGTTATGACTTTCATCTATACTTCGGGAGTGATATTGTTCAAACAACTACCTAAATATGCACTCTCTCTCAAGTAGATACATAATAAATAGGAACAGCTAATTGATGGCCATTCAATTAACTACAACAAGAACGTAGTTGAACAAATAGAGATTAATTAACCAATCAGAATTATATTTAATAACACAATAAGATCCTCCCTCAACGGGTTCTACCAAAACCCTAGATTAAAGAAGTTAGCTAAACATGTTCAAAAGAATCAAATCTAAAATGACTTGATTAAACTACAAAGTAATGAAGAAAATCTGTACAAATTGATGTCTTGCTGTCCGAATCCCTTCTAATCTCTTCTAATCTCCTCTAAGTTGTGTTTTTGGGGTGTATTTATATGTTTAGGACAAACCCTAAACGTGTAGGAGACTTCTATTCCAACCGGGAAACACTTAAACTCGTGAAAACTCGGAATTCACCGGAACATGGGACCCGGGCGTTTGGGCTCAAATGCCCCCTAAGGCCAGGACATGCCTGGCGTTTGGGCTCTAAGGCCCCCCTAACGCCAGGGGCTGCCTGGATTTAGGGGCCAAACGCCTGGATAAGGCCAGGGTGTTCCCTCTTCGCCTGTTAAGCATATTTTCGACGTATTTGCATCCATTTAGCTCGGTTTCCATCTTCAATTCACCTACACTTGAAATAAACTCCATTACGCACATAAAAAGTGTATTTTTAGCATTAACGCACATAAAATGTAAGGTATATAACATGTTAAACCATGAATTCCATCCTCGCATCAATACCCCACACTTAAACATTTGCTAGTCCTAGAGCAATCACACTACACTCATGTACACAACTTATTAAGCAAATCTCTTAACACGTTATACCAAGAATATTTAAAACAATTCAAGCACACAGGTGTGACATCTTGGCCTCAATAATCGACTCACAAATACCATATTTTATTCACAATCCACTCACTAATCTAACTTAGAGGTCAACAACGTTACCTTTCCTTCATGAATTATGTGCCCTCACCCAATGAAAGAGTTAGTTCCTCACACAATAAAAATTAAAAACACTTAGGAACTCAAGATAGAAATAATTCACTCGCTCTCATAAATAATATTCATATGCCACAAAAGATGCACCATAGGCTTGCCCGTAGTGTAATACTCTACTAATCGAGCTCATTCAGTCTAGGACCAAGTAGGACTTTATTCGGTTGTAATGTAGGCTGCGGGACGGGTAGGATACATTTGGATATAAGAGTGACTACACCTCCCTAAGCACATTAATACATATACTTTCGCATTCAACCTCAAACTTATAATAAGCCAAACTCCACCTCCACATCTATTTTTTTTTTCTTTTCTTATTTTTTTGATTTTTTATTTTTTCTCAAGTGACTCTTACCTTTCAAAACAGTGCACCTTTCTCCATATTTCAGTTATTCCCCTCAAAAACCAACCTACCACCCCACACTTTAACTTTTCCATATTTCATCACATTTTCAGTGCTCACGAGAGGTGACAAGGTTCAAATATAAGATCGATTCAAACAAAGGAGATATGGCTTGTAATGTGATTGCCAAAGAAACAGGATTATAGGCTCAACGGGGTTAACTAAGATATATAACAATTAGGTGGGTAAAATATATATAGCTGGCGCTCAAAGAAATGCCTATATCACTTCCAAAACTGAACAAAACTTCTATTTCGCTTTGCACACACACGGGGCATGTTCTAGACATCAAATGCAATGCACAGAATAATATACAAATTTCACACACACAAGGAACATAACTCACTCAGGATTGGATCTATTACGACACTCCAGTCAAAGCAGTTAAACAAATCTTAAGGATTCATGATTTATGGTATTTATCCTGGAGTCAAATAATTTGAGCCTAAGCGTCACAACCAAAGTAGTGACTATTCTCAAGGCGTTAACACGTTTCAAGATATTTCTCCTATTAAGCCCTTAATCATGTGATTTCTACTCCTAAAAATTAAAAACTACCTACAGCCGATTCAATTAAAAACCCTTGGAAAAGAATCGTGGTCCAAAGAAAAACCAAGGGGGAGTTACTACACTACTTAAGACAAAAAATCTTTTTGCTATTTTCTCTAGAATTACTTCCCTCAAGAAAACTGTCTAGGAGATCCATCGTCAGGAAGAGTGCAGTTATCTAACACAACTAAAATAGCATAGAAAGTCACCAGACAATCTCCTCACCCCACACATAAAATTGTGCATTGTCCCCAATGCGTACCTATGCATACAAGAGGTAAAAAGAAACTCCTTGGTAGGCCAAAGGCCGAAGCACTAGCATCTCATGGGGTACTTAGACTTCTCCCGGGCCTGATCCTTCATGCGGGTACCTCACATTTAGTTCCAACCATCTAATTTGCTGTTGCATCCTTCCAGTGGCTTGCGTTCCATGCTACTAAATAAAATACAAAAATTGACACTACAAAATAATACAATTAGAAAAATACACTAAAACAAAAGTAAAATAAAATAAAATAAAATAAAGTAGGAAAGCTGGGTTGCCTCCCAACAAGCGCTTGATTTAACATCGCGGCACGACGTGAATCGCTTTATGCCTCCACTTCGAGCTTATGAATTGCGCCCCCAATTTGGCATCAAGTTTTCGGTTATGCTCCAAGGGTGGTGGAACAAATATAATTGGCCCAAGCAACCATTGTATTATTTTATATTTCTTGGCTTTTAGATGATGTATGTAATCCTGTCTTTCTGGCACGAAAAATTCCAGAATGTAAGTATGACTCCTCAATCGGCTCAGATGACTCTATTTCCATATACTCATCCAAGCACAATGTGGAAAACTGTTTGGAGTGAGGACCAATGCGCTCAAACACATGAACTGCAGGACTAGAGTCGATCAAAGTTGTATCCTCAACGCCCCTGACTGACTCTAGTATTACTTCTTCAACATCGGCATCCTCNTTTCTATTAACTTCACAAGAAAAAGAAGAACCATCAAAGTACGGGGTTAGGGGAAGATAAGAAATATAAGCACAACCCTAAAAGTGACCATCTTGACCACCACGCATATCACACTCATACCACATATAAGATTGAGTTGGTGCACATAACTCTCTCTCGGGAAGATTTTGATAATTTTGCTCTGGGTGGTTTCCTCCATAATATGCATAATGAGGATCAAAAGTAGAATTACCAACATCCAAACTCTCATAATTCCATGATGCCATGTTTTAACAAATAAACCTAAAATAAAGAAAATAAAAATCAAATACTAAACAAAAATCAAACCTAAAACCTAGAAATATGTACACCTACAGCTACACTTGATAATACCGTTAACTCACCGACAACGTCGCCAAAATTTTATAACGCTCAACTATGTCTAATAAAAGACTAAGCGGGCGTTGCAAATATAATTCGGGGTATTATGCCCAGAGTAGATTCCACGGGAAATTTACGTATCAAGCAAGTTGTTAGAATACTCAACTATCACTTGATGTTATTTAAATTACTAACACTAAAGATTAAGTACGCTAAGGTGTAAACAATTGTAATAAAGATCTAAGGTTATGGTTTTCCCCCGTCGGTGAATTTACTTCTCGGATACTTTATATATCTTGATTAGTTGTCTTTATCAATCATGAACACTCTATCTACCATAAATCTCTCTCAAGTAATTATGATAATTTACTAAACGCACTCTCTCAAGTTACACCAGCTAGATTGCATTATATTTCACTTTAGATTACACCCGAGGTATGGTTATCTCTAATCCAACCTCTAAACCCTCGGTTATGACTTTCATCTGTACTTCGGGAGTGATTTTGTTCAAACAACTACTTAAATATGCACTCTCTCTCAAGTAGATACATAATAAATAGGAACAACTAATTGATGGCCATTCAATTAACTACAACAAGAACGTAGTTGAACAAATATATATTAATCAACCAATCAGAATTATATTAATAACACAATAAGTTCATCCCACAATGGGTTCTACCAAAACCCTATATTAAAGAAGTTAGCTAAACATGTTCAAAAGAATCAAATCCAAAATAACTTGCATAATTAAACAACAAAGTAATGAGGAAAATCTGTACAAATTGATGTCTTGCCGTTTGAATCCCTTCTAATCTCCTCTAAGTTGTGTTCTTGGGGTCTATTTATATGTTTAGGACAAACCCTAAACGTGTAGGATACTTCTATTCCAATCGGAAAACACTTAAACTCGTCAAACCTCGGAATTGACTGGAACAAGGGACCTGGGCATTTGGGATCAAACGCCCCCCTAAGGCTACGGCAGGCCTGGCGTTTGGGCTCTAAGGCCCCCCTAACACCAGGGGCTGCCTGGCTTTAGGGGACAAACGCCTGGATAAGGCCAGGGTGTTGCCTCTTCGCCTCTTAAGTGTATTTTCGATGTATTTGCATCCATTTAGCTCGGTTTCCATCTTTAATTCACCTACACATGAAACAAACTCCATTACGCACATAAAAAGTGTATTTTTATCATTAACTCACATAAAATGTAAGGTATATAACATGTTAAACCATGAATTCTAGTCGCATCATTTAGCCTCGTTCCCCCATTTCTACTTAATTATATATGGTTCATCTTCATTACATTGTGTTAGATTGGTTGGCTTAGGTTCGGAGCGATTTTTAGAGAAAAATGAGACACTTAGTCTCTTATCTTGGTTCAATAGTGGAAAAGTCAACCGGAGGTTGACTTATTGGTAAACAACCTCAGAACGTAAATTTCATTGTTCGGATAGCTTTGTTAGGTGATTTGGGACTTAGGTGTGTGTTCGTAATGTGGTTTTGATGTCCGGTGTAGAATTAGGCTTCAATTGGCGAAACATAGTTTTTGGTGATTTCCGGTCGACATTGAAAAATAGGCTATCAGGGTCGGAATAGAATTCTGGAAGCTGGAGCAGGTTGGTAATATCATTTTGGTTATGTGTGCAAATTTTTAGATCAATCGGATGTGTTTTGGATGGTTTCGGCATCCTTGGTGAAATTTAGAACTTTCAAAGTTCATAGGCTTGAATTTGATGTGATTTTGGTGTTTTTGCGTGTTTTTTGTGTTTCGAAGGCTAAACTAAGCTTGAATAAGGTTATGGGATTTGTTGGTATTTTTGGCTGGGGCCCTGAAGGGTTCGGGATCGATTTCGAATGGTCAATAGAGGTTTGGGCTTGTGAATTTACAGCAAAACTGTTGTTGGTGCCACTTTGCTGGTGTGGCCGCACCTGCGGATGGGGAGCCGCATGTGTGTTGGCCGCAGGTGGGAAGACCATGAGCAGGTGCAGAGTTTGGCAGCTTGTGAAAGGGGTCGCAGGTGCGGATAGGTGGCCGTTCCTGCGGAAACGCAGTTGTGAAGAGGTTCTGTAGGTGAGGAAGAAGGAGACTTAAGTCAAGTGCGCAGATGAGCACCTGGGACCGTAGGTGCGGTTCCGCAGGTGCGCATAACTGGCCGCAGGTGCGGAACCACTGTCCAGAGAGTATAAAAGGGTGCCTTAGTGAAATTTCACCCATTCTTCACCATTTGTGGACGGGTTTGGAGCTTTGAGCAGTGTTTTTCAGAGGAAATTGAAGTTATCGATTGGTAAGTTACTTGGACCTTGTCTCTTGTGTTCGTGATGATTTTCCTACTGTTAATCATGAGATAGGTAAGAATTTAGGGAGGAACATGGGTGATTAGATCTTGGTGATCAAGAGACTTTAAATTGGCAATTTGAGGGGTCATTGAGTCTCTGATTTCAGTGTTCTTAGTATGTATAGAATCGTGGGAGGATGAGGATTATTTTGGTGTTAATTTTATATAATTCCGAGACATTGCCCCGGGGGCCTAATTTGGAAAATTTTGGGAATTGTGCCTAATTTTGATAGTGTTCGAATTGGGTTCGTCTCCCTAGCATATTTTGACAATATTGATCTGATTTGTGATAGACTCGGAGATTTTGGGAGCCGATTGGAGGGGCAAGGGCATCGCGGAGTAGCTTTTGGGCTATTTTGAGGTAAGTAACAATTGTAACTCTAAACCTGAGGGTATGAAACCCTAATATTGTATATTGTTTTTGTAAATGAGGTGACACGTATGCTAGGTGACGAGCTTGTGGGCGGGCACCGATAGGGACTATGACTTGGTATGTCTCGTAGTGACTATTAAGCCGCGTATTCGATTTGAAAGCTTACAACATCTTGTATTTTAGAAATTTATACTTGTTTATGGGCTGTGAGCCATGTTTGGCGCCTTGAGCCGGCCTGTTTAGACCCTTAGAGGTCCTTTTACACTATTCTCACACTATCCTGATAGAACATATGTGAACTCAATCTTGTTTACCACTTGTTGTTATTTTCACTGTTATCACATTGATTTGAAACTGTGAGAAGTATTTTGGGCTGAGTCCCATGAGTTAAGATCAATTGCCCGAGTGGATTGTGAGGATGACTGAGTGAGGCCGAGTGCCGAATATGTTAAGATAGTTATGGATCAGGCTGCATGCCGCAGCAATATATATGTTATATATTACATATGGATCGGGCTGGATGCCGCATAAATATATATTATATATGGATCGGGCTGCACGCCACAACAATATATATGTATTATATATGGATCGGGCTACACGCCGTAGCAATATACATTATATATGGATCGGGCTGCACGCCGCATCAATATATATATTGGATCGGGCTGCACGCCGCATCAATATATATATTGGATCAGGCTGCACGCCGCAACAATGTAGCGCTTGGGCAGCAGGAGCCCCTCCAAGAGTCTGTACACCCCTAGTGAGCACAATCGACTATTATATGGATCGGGCTGCACGCTGAAGCAATATATATATATATATATGTATATATATATATATGTATGTATATATATATATATGTATGTATGTATGTATATTTATGTATGTATGTATATATATATGTATGTATGTATGTATGTATATATATGTATGTATGTATATATATATGTATGTATGTATGTATGTATGTATATGTATGTATGTATATATGTATTGGATCGGGTTGCACGCCGCAACAATTGTCATATTGTACACGATGAGTGAGAGTGTTAAGTGTGAGCATTGAATTATGAGAGTAGAGTCACGAGTGACTAAGAGGCTTGCCCGAGAGGCTTTATTTGTGAGCGACACTGTGCCCGAGTGGCTGATATTTTTATGAAACTACTATTTTCACTATTCTTTACACTAAGCCTCTTTGATAAATGTTGACTAATGTTTCATACAAGTTTAAAAGGCCAAACTAGAGTTTTGTGAAATCTTTAGTAAATGTGGACTCTTGACTTGATCTATTACCTTTACTGGTACTTATTTTTGTGAAACTATAAAGTTTAAATGCTTGTCACTGTACTCATATCTTTAGATACTTTGGTTACTTATTGAGTTGGTGTACTCACGTTACTCCCTGCGCCTTGTGTGCAGATTCAGGTATCGGGGCATAATGATGATTGAGCATCCCCATTGGAGCATTGTTCAGAGATTGTAAGGTAGCTGCTTGGCATCCGCAACCTACTTTTTCTCCTTCCTACTTTGATATTTTACCTTACTTCCCATACTTGTTGTACTAGAGGATTTGTATTAGACCGTATCACCTCTTAGATGCTCATGGCGGTTGACTACAGATGTTGGGGCTGTGTTTAGATATTCTAATCATTTTTATTGCTTTGAAATGCTTAAGAAACAGAATTGTTATGAAAAATTCGGATATTTGATGTGTTAAATGGAAAATCATTTTATTATTTTCAGTGAATTGGCTAGCCTAGTATCACGATAGGTTCCATCACAACCATTTTAGGTTTGGGGTCGTGACAAATTGGTATCAGAGCTCTAGGTTACATAGGGCTCAACGGTCATGCGCAGGTTTAGTAGTGTTTTGCGGATCGGTACGGAGATGTCTGTACTTATCTTCGAGAGGCTACAAAACCTTTAGGAAAACCCCACATTCTCGAATTCTTGTCGTGCGAATCCATTTTATTCAGCCAAAAGCGTAACTCTTTGAATTCCCTTCATGTATTTGAATACGCACGTGAGCGCTTGGTATCAGCTGTGCATTGAGGACTTGTGACTTCCATGGATGAGATGTGATTTTTGCATTTTGATAATGGGCCAATCTGGAGGACTTGAGTTCGGATTCTGTCTGTAGCTTGAGTGCTGAGATTTCGTTGTGTGAGCACATGTACTTGTGTACTTATATGTCCGTTAGTATACTTATTGATGGGACTTTGTGACTCGATGCCCATGTGGTGAGTGCTATTTTATGGTTAGATGTGTTTAGACTGTGAATTGTGACAAAAGGATTTGCTGGAAATATGGAAAGAACTATTGAGTGTTTGATTTCGGTCTTGAGTTTTGAGTGTATTGGAAGACCTCTCATGTTGTTTAGTTTTGGAGTGCAGCGGATCTTTCTGTTAGGTTATGAGTTCCTGGTGAAGTATTTTGGGGTAGCGTTCATGTATTTGATTAACGCTGTATTCCAGTCATATTAGCACTCCTTTTTATTGTACTCATTGATGGCACCTTGGCGATACACGTAGCCAGATTTTGTTAGCATACTTAATATTTGAGGATGGCATTATACGAATTCAAGGAGGAGAAGCTCAATGCAAAGTTCTGTACATATGAATTTCTTCTCAGTTCAGTAGCATTCTTGGGACACATGGTGTCTAGTGAGGGTATCAATGTGGTCAAACGAGTGTCGGTAGAGCTTCTAGAAGCTCAAGATTTCCCTTGACCTCAGCTCTAGTGTTGGTTCTACCATCAGCTTCAGGTTCTTATACCTCATATCTCAATGCCTCGAGGTTAGGCATTTGTTGCGTAATTGCTATGATCTTCGGAAGTGTATAGAGAGATATCATGTTTGAGGCTAAGCCGACAGGGGTATCTCCTACGGGTTGTCCTGGGGTGTGGATCCCTATGTTGTTCTTTAGTAAGTTATCTTCTACCAATAAATTATATATGTTGTAATTTGAGTTTAGATCGCTTGTGGAAGTTGGCATGACAATTACAATGGTGAATGCGAGATTTGCAGATGACTTGAGTTGTAAGACATGTTGTGTTATTGTGGTCATTATGAGTTATTTTTTGTCTTGATAGTTGGCTTTGAGCCAAGTGGGGGGAGTTTGTTAATGATAAGATGATTGCACCATTCTGTCATTTGTTTCAGTTTGAGGTATATTGGTGGATCAGTTATGACGTGCAGAGGGGAGTCCGGGAACGACTTGAGTAATGGAAATTCTTTGATACAGGTTATAATGTACTCTATGGGTAGGTGATTTTTATTGAATAATTGAGTTGTAACTGTAAAAGGTGTAGTGGGTGCAGTGTATGAATTTTCTTGTTGCTTCAAGTGTGTGGATTACATTCCTAGTATGTTAGTGTGCAAAGGGTCCGATCGATTCTGTCTAATTGGTCAGTGTAATTAAGATTTACATTGGAGGGTGTCAAGACTTATGGCATTTATACATTATCATGGACTGTACATATCAATATCAGGAAAGTGAAGGTAATGGCTTTAGATTCGCAGAAAGTCTCTCCAAGGTAAGTATTTTGAATGTGGTACTTTTTGGGACAATTGAGAGAGTATTCAGCGGCTTACTAGCTTTAGACGGTACGATTTTATGCGTGGCGCTCGTGTGGTGAGCCTGGGTTGAGAATTGAGGTATTATGGCAAGGAAAAGTATAAATTCGAAGGTAAGTGAGAAGGAAATTGGATTAATAGGACAGCTTGGTAGTAGGTCGGATCGGCATGGTAAGGAATATGATTAGTTCTTTGGGTGTTTATGAGGTAATGAGTTTTTACATGTGTTTCTTGGAAATGCTCTTGGATTTTGGTGACCAACGTAGCTTGGTTGAGTTTGAAGGATTCAATGCTGATGGTTTGGTGTCATACAAATGGGATTCAGATAGTTATCTATCTATTGTGGGTGGCCAGAGCTGATTTAGGGTTATTGGTAGGCCCGTATTAGTGTGTGTTCTCCACCTAGTCGGAATTTGTTGACTCTGTATTTCTATTATTGAGGGATGTACCATTCGATTGTTATTATGTTTGTTCATATTGTGGTGATATATGAGTTACTATTCGATGTTGCGAGGAATGGTGGATGTTATTTATATGCATTGATGGTGCGAATTTATTTGGGATTTGTGCCGGGATTTGAGTAAGGTAAGGAATTGGGTATTGCGCGGTTGAGACGTATTGGTTATATTGTATTTGATTCATGTGGCATGGTATCGTCTGATTTCCCCGCGGTTATGGAAAATCACTTTGAGTACTTGATGTCAAATTTGGAATGGTTAATGATTTTGGGCAAGGTGGTTTGAAATATTTCAGGTGCACCAGTGTTTGGATGAGATCGTGTAGTGTAGCAGAGTTATGTAGGGGTATAACCTTTGGTATTGGATTTGTGTGTTTTAATATTTACGATGTGTGCCAGGCTTTTAGCATGATGTTGTGATAGTAATTGTTAATGGCAGGACAGTCCTCTCGTATGAATCTTTTATATAATTTGATTACATTGGGATGTTGCTATTGAGTGCACAAGTTGCACAGGTTATGGCTTCGAATTGTATCGATGTGTCATGTCATAAGAGTGGTCGTGTTGGATGAGAATAGGTCATTGGACCTAAAATGAATATTGTCAGAATTGTCTACATCACATTTGGAAGGATAAATATCGGGAGTCAGCTTAGAAATCTACTATAATTCCTGTTTGGGTAGGGGGAGCTTCATGTCTGACTGATCGAGCAAATGGCTGCTAGTTTCTACGTGTTTTGTTTCATCATCGGCAGTTTATGAATATGTTAGAGCGAGGCATTTCTTCATAAGAGGTTATGTACCGGTATTAGGTTGTTTTTTTACAGCTATTGTGATTTGGAGTTATCGCTATGGGTGTTCGAATCATGCGGTGTATTATGTGATTTCATCTGGGGTGCGTATATGGCTTGATTCAGCGTGTTCAGACTTGTTCCGTTTATAATTTTTAAATCTTGATCTTGTATATTATTTTAGAAGTAGGAATTTGGTTCTATGGTTTATGGCCCAGGATTAGATTTCAAAATTTCAACGGTGTTGTGCTATTGGACCTATATGGGATAGGGTGACATGGGATCACCCCCGAGTTTGTGAATGGTAGGCTACGCAGCAGTTTGAGGGTGTTGGAGAACAACTCTTGGCTCGTTCGAGGACGAACGTATGTTTAAGTGTGGGATGATGTAATGACCCGACCGGTCGAACCGAGAGTTTAACCCTGTTTTCCCCGTTTCTACTTCATTCTATGTTTTTCAGCTTCATTACGTTGTGTTAGATTGGTTGGTTCGGGTTCGAAGCGATTTTTGGAGAGAAATGAGACACTTAGTCTATTATCTTGGTTCAATAGTGTAAAAGTCAACCGGAAGTTTACTTATTGGTAAACGACCTCAGAATGTATATCTTTTGGTTCGGATAGCTTCGTTAGGTGATTTGCGACTTAGGAGTGTGTTCGGAATGTGGTTTTGATGTCTGGTGTAGAATTAGGCTTGAATTGGTGAAAGTTAGTTTTTGGCGAATTCCGGTCGGTAGTGAAAAATAGACTATCGGGATTGGAATGGAATTTCAGAAGTTGGAGCAGGTTGGTAATGTCATTTTGGATATGTGTGCAAATATTCAGATCAATCGTATCTGTTTTTCATGGTTTCGGCATCCTTGGTGAAATTTCGAAGTTTCAAAGTTCATAAGCTTGAATTTATGTGATTTTGGTGTTTTTGCGTGGTTTTTTGGTGTTTCAAAGGCTTGAGTAAGTTTGAATAAGGTTATGGGACTTGTTGGTATTTTTGGTTGGGTCAACAGAGATTTGGGCTTGTAAATTTGCAGGAAAACTGCTGTTGGTACCACTTTACTGGTGTGGCCGCACTGCGGATCGGGAGCCACAGGTAAGATGGTCGTAGGTGCGAAGACCATGCGCAGGTGTGGATTTTGGAAGCATGTGAAGGGGTCGCAAGGGTGGACATGTGGCCGCACCTGCTGAAGCGCAGGTGCAAATAGGTAGTTACAGGTGCGGAAGAAGGAGACTTAAGTCAAGTGCGCAGATGCGCATAAGTGGCTGCAGCTGTGGAACCACTGCACCTGGGACCGTATGTTATATGGATCGGGCTGCACGCCGGAGTAGTTGTTATATGGTACCTGATGAGTGAGAGTGCTGAGTGTGAGCATTGATTTATGAGAGTAGAGTCACGGGTGACTAAGAGGCTTGTCCGAGAGACTTCATTTGTGAGCGACACTGCGCCCGAGTGGCTGATACCTTTATTAAACTACTGTTTTCACTATTCTTTACACTGAGCCTCTTTGATAAATGTTGACTAATGTTTCATACAAGTTTAAAAGGGCAAACTGGAGTTTTGTGAAATCTTTGGTAAATATGGACCCTTCACTTGATCTATTACCTTTAGTGGTACTTATTTTTATGAAACAATAAATTTTAAATGCTCGTCACTACACTCATTTTTTAGATACTTTGGTTACTTACTGAGTTGGCGTACTCACGTTACTCCCTGCACCTTGTGTGCAGATTCAGGTACTGGGGCAGAGCGATGGTTGATCTACCCCATTTGAAGAATTGTTCGGAGATTATGAGGTAGGTGCTCAGCGCCCGCAGCCTACTCTCACTCCTTCCTACTCTGACATTTTACCATACTTCCCAGACTTGTTGTAGTAGAGAATTTGTAAAAGACTGTGTAAGGCCCCGGAAAATTTCAGCAATATTGGATTTCTGGGTGCCAGGTAGATTAATTATAATAATTTATGGGCTATAAATATGATGTAAATGAATTAGATGTGGTGAGTAAGTGTATGAGTCATATAACAAGTAATGTGAGGTCCAAGGAAAAGCCTAAGTCTAAGCCAAATGGGAAAATTTCATAATTGGCTAAACTTCCAAAGGTACTTGCACTAGTCCACACTTTGAACTAGCATATATAAAGTATTGTGTGATGAATACCCTTTCATAAGAAAGGTGTTGGAATCTAGTTTCCAACTCTTCAAACCGCTTGTTATTTGGACATTCCAATACAAAGTTATGATCAAATTACCAAAAGTTGGAAAAATGCGATCCTGTGTCAGATCTGCGATCGCATTTTTGACTCTTCGATCGCAGACCTATCGCAAATTGGGCCAGTGTTGCCCAGTTTTTGGCACCTATTTTGCGATGCATTATGCGGCCCACATTCTTGTTTTGCGGTCCATTATGCGATCACAAACCCTGTTTCAGAGGCTTATTTTTCCTATTTTCATAACCCGGCCCCATTTCCATAAATAGGTTTAGGGGCTTCATTTTTGGTCATTTTCTACTGATTTTAGATAGAGATGAGAGCATATAGAGAGAGAAAGAAGGGGTCTAACTTCATAATCACCCAAATCTTGCTCAAGTCTTCAAGAATCAAGGAAGATAACCTTAGATTGTCCTTCATCCGGGTAAGTCCTACTTCCAAAAATTTCATGCAAAAAGTTAAGGGTTCAAATATGTTGTGAGGGTTAGAAATAGGCCATGCATGTGGGACTAAGTTCTAGTATATGATATTACAGAACTAATTTGGGTAGTTCATGTTAAAATTTCGTTGAGGGAAGAGGGAATTGCCATTTTTAAACCTTGTAGTCTACTTCACATGTTAGGTGTTTGATGAAATTCCTAAGAGAGTTACACCATGGGTAATCCTCCTAATTATTAATCGACTTCTGTTATCTACTTTTAGATTATTATTGCTAGAGGTGTTGGCGTATTGTATAAACTTAAGGAAAAGCACTTTGAGGTATGTATGGCTAATTATGATCTTCATAGTATAAACCCATTGTGCTCAGTTTCTGGGTATGATTCTCTTGTTGGATATCTATCGAATTTATGTGTTCTATGTGCCTAATTGAGATATTCTTGATTTTATGTCATTCCATTCTAATACCATATCGTTGTGCTACTTCAGTATGAGTTGTAATCTTTATGTTCCTCCTTCTACTATGTGTGTGATCCTTGCATATGATGGGTGTGGTAAATATGAAAGATTGGAATGGTATGAAATATGAATTAAAAAGTTGTTATGATATGAAATGCGGGTAAGGAGATGGTAATGATGTGAAATGCGAAACATGAGGTTGAATTGTTATGAAGCACGAAAAAATGGATGGGGAAATTGTGAAACATGAATTAATGGAATGGATGGTTATGGAATATGGATTAAAGGATGAATTGTCGTGAAAAATGAATTAAAGGATTCTAATGATATAAAATATAAATCCAAGAGAAATATGTGTTGGGGAACAAAAAAGGTTAAAAATGATTTAAGTGACCTAAAACATCCATAATTGTACCAGGAGAATGTCCTAGGGGTGAGAAGGCCCATCCGGTCTAGATGGGATCGGACTCCATGTCGTACACATGGATGACTTGATATTATGGTTTGATGATGATTATTGTCCTCACTGTTTTCAGTTGATATGGCCTAGCCAATCGGGCAGAGATCTGACTCCGCGTGCTATACACGAACCACGGTGTTAGCCTAGCCGATTTGGGCAGAGATAAGACTTTGTGAGAACAAGCCATAGTGGTTATATGTGATGTGATTGAAATTCGGACCTCACCTAGGATGGCTTGGCCGATCGGGAAGAGATCGGACTCCTTGTGACAATGACACGGTGGATCAGTAATTATAATAACGAGATGAAATCTAAAAGAACATTAACCAAAATATGGCAAAACGGGATAAAGGATGTGGTAACTCTTGTTTGTGTTTTTCCTTGCTTTGGCGTATTTTTGTATGATGGCTCTATTTTTGTTGACCGTTTATGTTTATCCTATCTAGAGTAGGTTTGTTCACACATACTAGTACTATTCAATGGTACTAACGTCCCTTTTTTTCGGGGGCGCTACATCTTTTATATTGATGTAGGTGGTTCCATAGTAGGTAGCTCTGATCGCTGATAGTGGTGTCTTCCCTTAATCTCGTCGCAGTATTGATGAGCCCTACTACCTCTCGAAGCCGTATATAGTGCATGTTATCTTAGTTTGTTTATGCCGTTTCTTTTGAGGTATATCCGGGGCCTTGTTACCGGCAAGTCTATGTATTCTTCTCCATACTCTTAGAGGCTTCGTAGACACTATGTGGGTGGTAAATATATTTTGGGTAGTTGTTATACTTACTTTTAATCATGGCCCCGTATCGGGAGTGTTGGATTTAGTATGTATGTTTTGGTAAGATCTAATGTTAAAACGTTTAAAAAGGAAAAATGGACTTTATGTTGTGAATCCACGTTTTTTATTTTCTCTTGCTATTTCATATGAATAATGTATTATATAAACACGGGGAAACGTATTGGGTAAGAAAGGAAAATCAGATTCGCTTGACCGGGTTCATTCGGTTAGGTGACGTCCCTGTCCCTCGGTTTTGGGGCGTCACAGACTGTATTACCTCTTAGATGCTCATGACGGTTGATCCAGATGTCGGGGCTATGTTTAGATGTTCTAATCATTTTTATTGTTCTGCAATGCTAAAGAAACATAAATATTATAAAAAATTCGGATATTTGATGTGTTAAATGGAAAATTATTTTATTATTTTGAGTGAATTAGCTAGCCTAGTATCGTGATAGGCGCCTTCACAGCTAGTTTAGGTTTGGGGTCGTGATAACGTCCGAATATCCCAACAAATCTATATGTTTAAACGAACTTTCTCGAAGGCTCAAAACATAAAAATAAAATTAAAACAAACAACCAAGCAACATACGAAGAATTCCACTACTAAAGTTACCAAAATGACCTTGTGTCACCCGAGACCCAAACTAAATATACATATAAGTCCAAAAATAATAATATGAAAGTAACGAAACTGTCAAACCATCAATTGGGGATCGTTTACTCACAAGTCAAATATTGGTCAAGAACGTCTGAAAATCAAAATCAACCATCCATGCAAGTCATAGAACATCAAATGAACATACTCGAAGTCTCAAATCACAAAAAGGAATGCTAGATTTCAAAACGACCAATCAGATCGTTACGATGCATTTTGTCTTTATATTTTGATAACCACTTAAAGAAAAGCAAAGCTAAAGTATAAAATTAATGATAAAAACAAACAACTAGGGAGAAGCCGGGTAGCAAGGAACAATTACTAAAAAGTTTATGAAGAGAGGAGAAGAACTGATAGAATAGAAAAGATTTTTTGAAAGAAGAAAACTATTTACATTTTTTATGCTTAAAATAAAAGTAATAAAAAGGAAAGTTAGCAAAAGTTTAATATAAGGAAAAAGATCAACAAAGATTTTATATAGTATTTGTAATATTCATTTACAAATTATCTTTTTCACTTTTCGCCTGCCACTACTAAAAACTGTAAAAAACCGTCAAGAAAAATCGACCAAAATTGGACGGAATCGAATAAAAACCAACCAATTTATGATTGTTTTCAATTATTCAAAAAAATGATGGTCGTTAATGTAACGACTCGACCAGTCGTTTTGAGCTCTAGCGCGTCGTTCATCGGTTCGAAGTCGTGAGCATCTCCATCTCAGGTATTATGACCCGTGGGCGTGGTCGGAATTGAATTCCAGGAAGTTTAGAATTTATTTGGAAAGAAAATTCCCACTTCAGAAGCCTTAAGTTGGAGAAAATCAACTAAGATTGGAATTTTGTGTAAACGATCTACGAATCAGTATTTGAAGGTTCCAGCATGTTCATATGATGATTTAGGGCTTGTGAGTATGTCCGGATCGGGTTATAACCCGGGAGCGTTTCAGCGTATATTATGGAATTTAGCATTTTAGAAGGATTTCATGAATTTGGGATTGAAGTGCTTATCAGCGAAGTTGATGTCCGTTTAGGATTGCGAGTTTTAGAATAGCTCGGTATGGTTATTGTGGAATTGGGAGCGCGATCAGAAGTAAATTTGGGTGTATGTAGGTCATTTTGAAGTCATTTGGCTAAAGAATGAAATTTGAAGGTTTTTGAAAAATCCGGCCGGAAGTGGAAGTTTTGATATCGAGGTGGGAATGCGATTCCGGAAGTTGGAGCAGATCCATAATGTTGAATATGATTTGTGCGCAAGGTTTGAGGTCAATCAGACTTGACTTGATAGGTTTCAGCATCGGATGAAGAAGTTTGAAGTTCTAAGTTCTTAAAGAATTTGATTTGAGTGCGATTCGTGATTTCAGCGTTGTTTGATGTGATTTGAGGGCTAAATCAAGGTTGTGTTATGTTATGGGACTAAATCGTGTGTTTGGACGGGGTGTCAAGTGTGTTTCGGGGTGGTTTTGGGGTCATTTCAGAGTGATTTGTTGTTGCTGGTTTCTGGTGCTACTGGTGTCCTATACGATCGCAGCCTTAGTTGTGCGATCTCGTAGAACAAATTGAGGGGCGAAGACTTTGGCCTACGCGATCGCGGGTGTTGGTGTGCGATCGTGGTGAAGGGCTGGGCAGGCTTGTGCGATCGTGGGCGGGGAGCTGCAATCGCGGAGAAGGAACTTGGAGGGCTGTTGGTTGGCCTACGCGATTGCGAAGGCATTCCCGCGATCGCGGAGAGGAATGATTTGGGCAGTGTTGTTTAAAATGGGATTTTTGGCAATTCTCTTTCATTTTTCAAAAGCTATGGACGAATTTGGAGAGCTTTTCAAGAGGCATTTCATCAAGCTTCAGAGGTAAGAGGATTCTACCCATTTCTAAGATTAATACAAAATTATTGCATAGTTTTGATGTGAGAATTGGGGAAAAATTTGAGGAAAATTTAAAAGAAACCTAGAATTTGGTAAATTTGACTTTAGCAACGAATTGAGCATAAATATTTGAGAGAATTATATATTTGAGTTAGTAAGGCTATGGGTAGAATGTGTGATCACACTCAACTATGTCTTGTAGAAGACTAAGCGGGCGTTACAAATATAATCCTGGGGTATTATGCCCAGAGTCGATCCCACAGGGAATTGACGTATCAATTGAGTTTATAAAATACTAAACTGGTGTTTAATCAAATCTTTCAAGACTTTTAAATATCAATTTGTGTTGTTTAACTAATTCTATTAATAAAATAATCAACTAGTACTTAATCTAACAATTTAATGTAAACAATAATATTAAAGGTCTAAGGTAATGGTTTCCCCCGTTGGTGAATTCTTTCGCGGATATTTCTTATAG